>CAEFZX010028215.1:0-33010 GCA_903066825.1 Alfaro cultratus | reverse complement strand
CCCCTGGGTCCACCTCCCCCCCCGGCCTCCAGCAGCTCCATCCCAAACCCCAGCAGACCCAGCCTCAGCAGCCCCAGACTCAGCCCGACGCTGGCCAACAACCGCAGCCCAACGTCACCTCCGCTTGAAGTGCGTCTGCCCTGCTTCGCACAGGGCAGAAACAAAGCATCTCCTTGTACAACTTAATATAATTAGTATATGTGAAATTAAAAAGAAAGAAACTATCTTTAGCCACCAGCTTGACCACAAAGTACAGTGCTTTTGTGTGTGTGTGTGTGTGTGTGTGTGCAGGTGTGTTAGCAAGATAGCAAGCGAGACTGTGAACTGGTTTTGAAATGTATGCGCGTGTCTGTACTGTGGGCCTTTCCAGTGTTAATGCAATCATCAAAGGGTGTGTGTGTGTTAGAGAAAGAGAGAGAGAGAGAGAGACTAACCGGAAGTGTGAGAGGGGCGCGTGGCAAGCAGGCTGGAGCGGCTTCAGAACCAAACCCAAACCGCACCGCCTGACCTGAAACACGCTCAAAGGGGTTCACCGGCGAAAAGGAGACAGATGGGAAGTAGAAAAAAGTGCTTATTTTTGTAAACGAGACAAGAGTCGGGAGGGGTTAGCTGCTCAATGTCGGGATCCAAGAACTGGGAGAGTCTTTATTTTGTTTTTGTCGGAGCGCAAACACTGCTGCCGTCACCTTGCATCAAGTCCAACTCTCGCATCAGTCCTCCTGAGTTCTACTGTTATTAGTGTTTATTTATTACAGGGCTGCTATTTCCACAAAATGAACAATTCCACGAAACCTGTTAAATAGTGGCCCGGTGACTCTTCTTCTTCTTTTGTTTTACAGTGTTTTAACAGCTCAGCCTCTTCCCAGGCTGCCCTCTGTGAAGACAAATAAAATGTAGGCAAAATAAAATGAAATTCTGACAAATGTTTAACACTAACTCAGATATCACGCTGCAATTGCCAATTCATAGCTTGAGCTCGATTGAATGTACATTTTTGTATAGTATAAAGTATTATTCGCCTTGATGGGCGACAGCACCTGTCGACGTCAGATGTTAATATAAGCCAGCAAAAGGGGGAGGAGTTGAAGAAAACCCACTTATTTGATCTTAAAGTGAATTTAAGAGTATTACCATGCCCCCCCCCCCCTTTACTTTCAGTTTTAGCTCCACTGGTTTTCCTGTGGGAAGCGGGGCCAACGGAGGGGAGGGAGGGAGGAGGGGAGGGGGAAGAAGCTGTGAAATCATCTAACATACTTCAACGTACGTCAACCAAAGATTAAAAGCTGTGTAAATCGATTTCTTTTGAGATGCACACGTGATTTTTATTTTATTTTTTTGTTACTTCCTCCTACACAAAAATAGTTTCGTTGCTGTTCGGCATGTTCTGCATGATCTGTAACCTTCAAACCACTTTCTTACCTCATTTTTATTCAGCACTCTTGTTGTAAGATAGTCTGAACGGTGTAAATGATTTTGGGGGGGAGGGAGGGGGGTTTCTGTTGCAGAGCAGCGAGTTGAAAATAAAAACCTGGTGTTGCCGACGCTAGTCGCAGACGAAATGAAGTGAGCCATGTTTTTGTTCAGTTAAATGGTGTTTGAATTTCATATGCCAATAGTTTTGTTACTTTGCAAAATTTTATTGTATTTAAATAAAAGCAATATTCCGATTCCAAGATGTTTCACTCGCTCTCGCGTGCTTGTCTGATCTGTGTCTGGTCAGGATTACAACCACACCTAATAACTCGACCCTTGTTAGCTTTTGGCCTGTTAGCTGGTAAGTCTTACCAGCTTTTACCTAATAAGTGACAAGTTGACAGTTAATTAGCCATTAGCTTTTTTTCCAGACTGAACTGGTTTTAAAACCCAGTAGCTGCTTGCTCTTTAGATCTAAATTATACAGTTAAAGTAACTAATCCCAGAGGGAAAGCTCCAAGGAGGTGGGGCTAGGTCCACCCAGGTGTTTTGCACAGCTGAATGGTTGCCACTGGAGATTAGAAAATTTCTCAAAGATGTAGGACAGAATGAAAGCGAAGCTCCAGGTATGTTTTTGATAATGGAATAGCATTATAACATAATATAGAGCTCAAAAATGTTGATTTTTAAATAAGACTGAGAATCAAAAGTCATGGTCATGATGCTGCATCAGGATCAGTATTTAGACATTTTATTTAAAGAACTTACAAAACTCATGGCAGAAAAACGTTCTTTCCCCACACGCCATGCAAGCAAATACATCGTCGTCTCCTGAAAACAAAATGCTTTTTAAAAAGTGTTCGTAGCGTTAACAGTTCTGAGTCGTAACGGGGAGGAAAAAAAAAAAAGTTACAAATATTCCCCTGCACGGAGTTGTCACAACACAAAAAGTTGAATACACCGACATCGAGGAGAAAATGGAAGCTTTGCCCAAACTGCTCCGGTGACAGAGCAGAAGTGTGAATCCTGCTTATTTGTCCCATTCAGGCTTCCCTCTCAGTGGCATCACAGCGACTCGGCACACGTCCCGTCGTCGGGGCGGAGTCAGCGGGACGGAGGGTCTTTGGGGCGTCATCTCTTTCTTCACGTCGGGCTAACCCACGGTAACAAACCTGCTGCCCCGGCCGCTCTGCGCCGTGGCGACGCGCCGATCTTTGAGGATGCGGAATCGCTCGTTCAGAGTCATCGACGTTTGCTGGGGAGGCAAAAAAACAAAACAGACACTAATGAATGCTCCCAAAAAATAAAAATAAAAAAATCACCTGCAGGACAAAATCCGAACGTCTTCTTACTGGCTTCCCAACGCTGTTGATGTCAAACTGCAGAGGGACTCCTTTAGGGACCTTCTTCTCCTCCGTCTCCACCTTAACCGGAGCCGAGCTGACAGGCGGCGGGTGCAGCGTCCACGCAGTAGGGGGCCTACGAGCAAGTTAAACACAGATGCTGTTGGAGGCAGAGGAGTGTTAAGGTACGTTATCTCTCCACAGAACTTTCTATTTCGGAGGAGGTGGCACTGAACGCTCACTCTGGTTGAGTCCTGGCTGTCGGGTTGTCAATAGAAACAGTCAGAATTCCACTGCCGGCTGTAGACGTGCGCCACCTAGTGGGCAAGCAGGAGAGCTGCGTCATGCATACAGATATACAGTACATGTTTATTTTTTTAGATAAATTTATAAGGCATTAATTTTAGATATATGAACTTAAGACTTTTAAGGGACGCCCAGCCTCTCTTTCTAATGGACCCAACCAATCACACTGAGGACACTTACTGTCGTGTTCTGACTGGAGGAGGGTGAAGGTTTGTCTTCTGTACCTGGGCTTGAACCTGCACAGCACAGAGGACATTAAATGTGTCGCCTTGGGAAACAGCAGGTCCGATTACATCCACACCAGCGTTAACGCAGCGCACCTTGAGCCCCCTGCGGAAGAGGAAGGTGGCCTGGCGAGCCTCCCTCTGCGTCTGCTGGACCGGCGGCAGAGGTCTGCACAGAGGAAAGCACAAGCTGTGGAAACACTCCGGAGGGACGGGGCCGAGTCCGAGCGGGGCCCATCGGATCTCACCGTCGCCGCAGCTGGAATGGTCTCCTAGACAACGACGCTGCCGCGTTCTGGCCTCTCTGTGGATCGGGCTGCCGGTATGGCCGCCTTGGCGCCTCCGGCCTCCTGTACTGGGCCTCCGAGCGCTGAATGAAGGGCCTCATCAGCGGACGCACTTTCTGAACGAACCAGGCGAAAGGAGGGTTGTTATGCAAAAAAGCAAACAAACAAAAGACAAAAATGCATTTTAATCCATTTAGAGCAGAAAGAAAATAAAGATTACTTCACAATCTGGAGGAAGACTCCCAACTTCACAGCTGCTTAACAGACACTGATAAAGAATCTGGCTGTTCGTTGGAAAGCTAAGTGGAAGGAAAAACCGTTGTAGCAAAATGCGAGCCAGGAGTTTGGGAACAATTCACCATGAATGCTGCACTCAGACCATTCCTGATGCTCCATAGTCTCTAAAGTTGATTTTGTTCCCAAAATTTCATCTCCAACACGGAGTCACGTCTGATTATGAAAATCGTAAAAACAAGAAGAAATCAGGTGCTGTTTATTAAACGTGTTTAAGTCAGATTTACAAAACATTCGCAGGTATTTCTACAGATGACACGATTCAACTAGAATCTGCAAAACTCCTGTCCAACAGGGATGAATGGATGAGAAACAGACAATATGACATGAAATACATGCTGGAGGTGATCCGGAAATGGCTTTAATGCATTTTGATAAGGAATTAACTCAGGATGTTGCGTCTTCTTTATCCGATAACGAATCACGTGACCCAGCTGTAACTGCAGTCCTGATCGACCTCGCGTGACTGTGAGGAATCCACAGCAGCCACTGTTCCTGTCTGATGCTTTCAGCTGAATCCTTCATAGCTTCTATAAACATGTGTTATTTGACTTCACCACCGCAGGAAGCTTCACATGCGACGCTCAGTGTTTAGCAAACAATCGCTTCCTGTGGACAGATGCCTCCTCTCGCATTTCCAACTGTGACAACTTCACTCTGAAAGTGTTAACAACACAGAAGGAGTCCAGAATGTCCACTGATGCCGCCTCTGTGATAAACAGAACCAGAGATTCCCTCTTGGGCATTGAACGCATCATCTGCCCACCTCTCCTCTACTCTCAGTCCGGGTGTTACCTGGCTGGCTGCTGATCTGTTCAGCCCCCCGGCTCGTTTCAGCAGGACGGCGGGCCTCCTGGCCGCCAGCCCGGTGATGACCCCCTGACCCCGCCGCCGACCCACCAGAGGAGGAACCCTCCTGCTTCTTAGCGCGGCCGCTCCTCCTCGGGGTGCGCCACCTCCTGGTGAGATGACAATTTGCCCACAGTTTTAATTGTTTGTACCGGGACCTGGCCGCGGTAGCAGCGGAAAGTTAGCTCCCACCTCTCTGCGCTGCCGCTCCGCTCCTGCTTTGACTCAAACGGCCTTTCTTCTTGAACGGCCTGCGATTCGCATGAGCTTGTCTTCTTGTCAACTGTTTCTCCTTTTTATTTAGGCGAATTATGTCATCTGTCGAAATGAGAACAGCGAGAAATGCCGTGTTTATATTTATCCAGACTGCCTGGATGATGCTACTAAGCAGATGCTAACATCGCAAGGAATCTATTTTGGTAGTAAAAAAACCCCCCAAAAAACAGAAAGGAGAATATTACCTAAGGACATATCGACTTTGTCGGGAACGGCCGCCATTTCCCTCCGTCTTGTGCTGAAGCCGCCGTTCTTCATCACTCAAACCAGGACAGCCGCTGCAGAAATGGACCAGCAGCTTCTGGAGCTCCGCCACAACAGAGAAACCTCCTCCAGCCGGAACGCCTCTTCTTCTTCTTCTTCTTCGTTTTCTTTTTTCCTTTTCTTCTTCTGGTGCTTTTTTTTTACGGTTGGCAAGAAAACTGAAGATTTGCGTTACTGCCATCTACTGGTATGAGGGTTTCATTTCTAAAAATAAATAAATAAAAATAAATTAATTAATACAACCTTTATATAATCTGATTCAAAAGAATATTCTTATTCTTTCTATCTATCTATCTATCTATCTATCTATCTATCTATCTATCTATCTATCTATCTATCTATCTATCTATCTATCTATCGCTCGCTTCTTTGTGGTTTATTTGTGGATTTTCATGTGTGTACTGCCACCTACCGCAACGGAGTGGATATGATTAAATCTGAATTTTAGCGTACAGTCCTATTCTGCCTAGAAATTGAATAACTTCCCTTTGTGTTTTCTACATTCATGACGATAAATAAATGTAACCCTTTTCTAACTTCTTGCACCATTTTTTCTAATATAAGTCTTTCAGACTAGTACTGTGGACAATGCTTCATAACATCTTATATTTTTAACTGAGTCACAAATCGTGACTCAGCATTTCTTAGAATATAGAAAGTTTGATTTAGTCATGTGTGATAAAATATCAATCTAAACAAGAGCGCTCTGTTTAATTAAACATTTAATTCTTCTGTCTGCGGGTCAAATGTCTATGAATTACATGCCAAAAATGAGTAAGTATTTTTACAGCTGTCTTGCCATACACTACTGATGCCCAGGACACCGAGTAATCAGACAATGAGCTTGCCATACTTCATGACAGCTGGAGACTTCTCAGAGAGGCATGACGGGACGTGTAGTCAAATCCAATAAAAACAGTGTTACGAAAGCTGCCACCAACGTGCTCATGTAAGTGGTTGTGTAAAGCGGAGAAGGTCACGTGAGCGGCTGTTTTCTGTCTTTCTTCCATTAAAATGAGCTTTCACGACTGACTGGACCTAAATAGGCCCCGTCCTGACGGCTTCCTCCGTGTATGCTGGTCCGTGTGTGGAAAAGGTTTGTAATTTTTGATGCTGGGTTGTTTGAATGAAAGTTTAGTTAACTGATAGACAGATTAACAGCTTGTGCACGTTTTGACAAATAATGTATTCGCTTTTTGTGCTAATTGCTTTGTGTTTGTTCGCTCGCGCTTTAGGTTTTCTCTGTGCTTCTCCTTCTTCAGATCTCGTCTTCTCACCGCACCAACAGCGCCGAGGCTCGCGCGACTCCCCGGACCGAAACTCTTCTTCACGTCGTTCGGCGGAGCCACCATGTCGGAGAGAAAAAAACGCAAGACGCCGACTGCCGCGGGAGGCGAGGAGCCCGGCAACAAGCAGCCGAAGCTGGAGCAGGCGGAGAAAGCCGCGGGCTGGCTGCCGAGCCTGGTGGAGCGGCAGAGGGAGGACAAGAAGGACGCGAAGTTCAACGAGAAGCGCCAGCGGTTTCTCAGCGACACGGAGGAGATGAAGCAGGGCTCGGAGGGGGTGCTGTACTGGATGCAGAGGGACCAGAGGGTGCAAGGTGACAACATGCCAAACGACAATCTGTCAGACTCGTGAGGGCGTGTATTCTACTCCATGTTTTCACTTCTCCTGTCTAACCCTGATAAAGATAACTGGGCCTTGATCCGTGCGCAGCAGCTGGCTGCAAAGGAAGAGCTCCCCCTTCATGTGTGTTTCTGTCTGGTGGTCCCGAAATCGGAGCTGTCCACACTGAGACATTACGCTTTTCTGCTGAAGGGACTGCAAGAAGTCGCAAAGGTAACGCTTTGATTGTGTTTTCACACAATCTATAAAACGAGTGAAACATTTGGTTTACATCAAGATGCTTAAGACAAGAAAAATTGGTTCTAATTAACCAAATATGTTAGCCGGGCGAATTTATTTTCATTTTCACTAAATCGGCCCAGGATGAGAAATTCAAACTTTTTTTTTATCTACCTGTGAAGGCAGCAGTAAACTCCATAGAGCTCAACTTATTTATACATTCTCAAAGATATTCATACACTCTCTGTAATATTCAGTTAAATGTCTCTTTGCGTTTCAGTAATCCTGGATGTCTCATCGCTATAGGCAGCAAAAATAATTCAGCATTGTCCTCATATTAAAAAAGGAGCTCCTGGTCCTGATGTTTGCAGCTGTCTCCTTAAACATAAAGTGGGATTGTCACAGTATGAAACTTCCAAACGTGATATGATGCTAAGAAAAATAATCGATACCATTTTTGATACAGTTTCAACATTTTCTTTTGAATGCACTGCATATTTTAAGATGAGGTTTAAAAAAATCAATTACAGTATGGCAGAATTTTAACTTGGTTGCATTCAAAACCTATAAATTAAGTTTATAAAAGTATATCATTTCAAAATATCACTTCCCTGTTTGGCAAAAATAGTAGACGGGATAACGCATACTATAGGTGATAATGTATAATATTAATTACAGTACAGTATTACTTTCTTACATAGTAAATATGTCCCTTACTCTACAATTTCTTATTCTGTTTATATAAATAAATATGCGGTATATTTAAATTTCAGTGATATTCTAAAACACTGAAGTGTGGAAAAACATGCAAAAAAAACAGAAAACCAGGAAGAAGCAAATACTTTTCCACCTCACTCTAAAACAGGCTCACATCAATGAGCCCAACTTTAATCCCATTGAAAATGTTTTGACTGTCATCTGACGGCTGCATTCACACTTCCTCAGTCCTACTAACCACAGCAGAGTTTCTGTAACCGAGTGAAACCTGTTGCCAGAGAGTACACCTTTGGGAGAGTCGGTCGTTTGGAATTTTAATTAAAAGCTGCATATGGCAGGTTTGTTGAGGAACTGTGAGCTTCAGCCTCACTCTCCTGTCTGCGTCCAACAGGACTGCAAGCGGCTGAACGTCCAGTTCCACCTGCTGCGCGGGGCTCCGGGAGAGGTGCTGCCCGGCTTCGTGTCTGATCGCGGTTTGGGCGCCGTGGTGACCGACTTCTCCCCCCTCAGAGAGCCTCAGCGGTGGCTGAGCGACGTCAAAAAGAAGCTTTCCAAGGACATCCCCCTCATACAGGTTTGAAGAGCTGAGCACACAGAAAATCACTCGCAGCAACTCACACAACTTTGACGCATCGAAGCTGCAAACTTTAATGCTTTTACTGTGATTTTAATAAGAAAGAGCAACACAAAGTGTATAACTGTACAGTGGAAGGAAAGCGGTAAATCGATTTTTCTGTTTTCATTCATACCACTTCGCAATTATTCTTTACTTTGTGTTGAACTACTGTATAAAATTAGCTACATTTGTATTGTTTCCACCGTCTCCTGCTACTTCCGCCCTTTATTGACAGGTTGATGCCCATAATGTTGTTCCCTGCTGGGTAGCTTCACCCAAGCTGGAGTATGCTGCCAGAACCATCAGAGGAAAAATCACCAACCTGCTGCCTGAGTTCCTCACTGACTTTCCTCCGGTAGAGAAGCACCAACACACTGCCACGAGAACAGCCAAAGTAAGTTTTATATATATATATATATATATATATATTTTTTATTTTTTTTTTACATTTCTATAAAATAAAAAAAAGTACTTGAATATTTGTGCATATAAAATAGCAAAATACTGCTCAAGAGTATGGAAATGTTGTGGCAATACCAGCAGATATATTTTTCAATTCCAATATCTGAGGTTCAGTATCGGCCGATACCGACCCCATACAGAAAAACAGCTTAAAACACACTTCTTATTTTTAAACCAAAAGACATACTGTAAATATACTGAATTACAAATTATCTGCACAGCTAAACATACCAACAGCTTCACAAGCTTTGGTCAAACATGTAAAAACAACTATAATTTTTTCAGTCAGTTCAATTAGGAGTAGAACATCCAATGTAAACTAAATAATAAAGAATCTGAAAATAACAAAAACAATAGGTTGATAATCTTCGTTAAACATGTAAAAAAAAAAAAATTTAACTCTGGCAAACTTTCTTTCAGATGGCTCAGAAAGTGCCACTAGGAATTCTAAATATATTGTAAAATAAGTAATAAAGCATGACCTCACTGAGAGCACGAATCATAGAATTAGACTGACTAGATCTTCCCTTATGCAGCAGAACTCTGCTCCGCAGCCTGGCAGCAATCCAGACATCAACTGAGATGCTGTGACCTTAAATAGGTTGTTCATGTTGTCTGTGCTGCTTTGACTTGACCGTTTTGCTCTGCCTCAGCCTGTCGACTGGGAGCAGACCCTGGCCTCCCTGGATGTTGACAGAACAGTAGGGGAGCCTCAGTGGGCCAAGCCCGGCTCAGAAGCCGGCATGGCCATGCTGGAGTCCTTCATCGATGTCCGCCTGAAGCTGTTTGCCACCCAGCGCAACGACCCCAACATGGCCGCTCTCAGCCAGCTCTCCCCGTGGATCCGCTTCGGTAGGCTCTGATCTCACCGGAGCCGTTAAGTCCAGACCGATGTCCTTCTCCTTGCTTCATGCGACTCCGACTACATACGTTTCTGTGCCCCTCCTCTGATCAGGCCAGCTCTCAGCCCAGCGTGTGGCGCTGCAGGTCCGGCGCTGCGGGAAAAACGCCAGCGAGTCTGTGGCCGCCTTCATCGAGGAGCTGGTGGTGCGCCGGGAGCTGACCGACAACTTCTGCTTCTACAACGAGAAGTACGACAAAGTAGAAGGTCAGTCTCATTAGAAGTGATGCGGCAGACATTTGTCCGAATGAATTCAGTTAAAATGAACTCAAGTTTTCTGTTATGATCTTGGATTGTGGCCGTGGCTTCTAGGTGCCTATGAGTGGGCCCAGAAGACCCTGAAGGACCATGCCAAAGACAAGAGGGAGTACATTTACACCCGGGAGCAGCTGGAGAAAGCACAAACACACGACAAGTTATGGAACGGAGCTCAGGTATGGTAAAATCCACATTAAATATCTAAGAGGCATCCAGAATAATTTTTGTAATTTGTTGTACTAACCCTAAGGTGTTAATTACAAACATTAGTTCCACTAAAGCAAAACCCAACGCCGACACGGTATTTAGCAGAAGCTAAAGCCATTATATCTGCACTTGAAAGACTACAACCCTGAAGGACCAAATTATTTTTGACATAATGTACATATTTCATGTACATTATAATCAAAATTATTATACATAGAATATGTACAATAATTAACATTAAACATTAAATACAAGATAAACATTGTATTTAATGTTTATCTTGTTCTCCACTCTCTGTGCTTTATTTTGGTCTGTATGTTACTTTGAAATAAAGAGAAAAAGGATAAGGAGAGGAAATGGAACTGCTATGTAAACATTTCAAAATAAGAGCATGAATAAAAACGTCTACTTGGAGAATTGCTTAAGTCAATAAATGAAACTGCTACACAGATGTTGAAATTGATTCAACTAAAAGTTTACAAAACAGCATAGAAGTAGATAAAAGTAGTGTGTAATTGTGAAGGGGAAATTGTAATTTTTAGCATTTTCCTCTTATCATTTATTTGATATTTAATTACTTTGACACTCGTTGTTTCCCCGTCAGTACCAGATGGTAGCGGAGGGGAAGATGCACGGCTTCTTGAGGATGTACTGGGCCAAGAAAATCCTGGAGTGGACCCGCTCGCCAGAGGAGGCGCTCTCCATCGCTCTGTACCTGAACGACCGCTTCGAGCTGGACGGTCAGGACCCCAACGGCTTCGTCGGTGAGAAAAGGCAGGACCGTTGTTGCAGGTTGAGTCCTCTTGTTTCTCATTTTCTCACTCTCTCTCTCCCTCCGCCGGATGTCTCGTCCCGCAGGCTGCATGTGGTCCATCTGCGGCATCCACGACCAGGGCTGGGCGGAGAGGCCGGTCTTCGGGAAGATCCGCTACATGAACTACAAAGGCTGCCTCCGGAAATTCAACGTAGCTCAGTTTGAGAGGAAGTACTGTCCCAAAAAGGCCTGAAGCATGGTGCGCTTGAAAGAATGCAGAGGAAATGTTTGATGAGCTCCATCTCTTACATTTTCCCTCAGGGAGCGTTTTTAAATGTCTTTTATTTTGTGGATGTTTATTCTTATCTCTGAAGACATCCAGTATGTTATGTTGGGCCTTTATTTCCTTTATTTTCTTTTAAACTCCACCAGCTTATACAAACTGTCTTGCAGGATGTTTTTTTTATATATATACGTATTAATTTTATATGTTTTAGAAGCCTGTTTCTGCATTGTTTTGATGCCGCCTTTGGAGTCACTGTTACAGCTCTTGTGTATTTTTTTTTTAACTATATCTTTTGGCCTGTATGATTCTGTTTGCCAAAAACAGATCAACTATAAAGAGAAGTTTGTGTTTATGTGTTAATGTCTCTATTCTGACTGTAATTAATCAGAAACTTCATCATCACAGATTATTCCCAACCAAGTTAATTCTTCTAGTACTTAAACTCAAATTCAAAAATAGCTTATTGATCCCAGAGGGAAATTAGACACTGTGGTAACTCTTATTAATTAAAAATGATTCAGTTACAGTAGATGGTGATGGCTGTGGGTTGGAAAGTCTGTGATCTTCTTCATCTCTGATATTGTTCCTCTGCAGTTTATTCTCCAGCTTCCTCCCAAATCCTCAGAGACTCCCTCTCTTGTTCCTCAAAGGCTTTTCTTTTTTCTTGTTTAACAGTGATTATTAGGAAAACATCTCATTGTTCTGGTGGGGATGGTGTTGTCCACACTGAGGTTTAGTTGGTCACACACTCAGTCCTCAGTTGTTGACATTTTCTGCTCTGGCTGGCAAAGAGCGATCCAATCTGTTGCTTCTTCAGCTTCCTGTGACCTCTTTCTGTCTCTGAACAAGAGGTTTATAGTTAAGCAGAGAAAAACAGGGATATAAGTAGCATATGTTATCTTGTCTTTGTGTTTTCTAAATGTCAATCCCAACCAACAGCATTGATTTTTTTTTTTTGATTTTTTTTTTAACGAACATAAAAAAACTGGCAGCAACAACAATTAATGGGTGAAAAAAGATACTCCTTCGTCAAACACAAACTGATATGAAACTGTGTGTCTATATGGAATCCTGTTTCAGTCCAATTAGGGAGCGAGCTTCCATTCAGCACACATGTAATTAAAGAAAACAACACCCTCTCCAGTCCGGCCTAATTAACTGCACTCTTAGCCGTGGATAAAAACAGTCTCTAAAGGAGGCGCTGCAACTGAAACCAGTTTGCTAATTAAAATATGAATCCCCTCACGTTCCCCTTGTTTCAGAGGAAATAAACTGCATATTCTCTATAGATATTTTTTAAATATTAACTCGTTGAAGCTGGGGAATCTACCGTTATGTGGAGTACTGTCTAGAGTTGAGGGGTTAAAGGTGATGCTTTAATCCTTCTGGTACCCTGTTGGCACTGCTGAAGTAACTGTTGTGTTTGTTCAATTAAAATTTGGACATGACTCTTATAATTTGCCTCATTTTTCATATCTGGTCTCCTGAACAAATATATTTTTTAAGCTTTTCCTCTTAAAGGGGCAGTATTGTGTTGTCCAGTGGAGTCAAATCACTTCATAGCACAATCAAATAACTGTGTTAGCTTTAGTTACAAAAATTATGTATATGTCTTAAAGATATTTGACTTTGCAATTTTAATATCTTGAACTTGGGCCTCTGCTTGAGAAACTCCTGCTCTTTCTGAAACTTTGCCTGCAGGAAGTCATCTCAACTTTGATTGACGTTTTTGCCAGTGTTGCACTGAGAAGTAGCTCAAATAATGAGCTGAGCTGTTGTGCAGTTCCACAAGGTGTTTGCTAATTGCTCCTGGCTAGTCTGAAGGAGCTGAGTGGGGGAGTCACGGGGCAAGGAAGCTCTGTGAGGTGGAAGCTTGGAAACTGTAGTTTTCAAGCTGTAGAGGAAGCTCCGTCCTTGAAATCAGACATTATATTACAGTATTTTTATGTCCAGGGACATGAAAACATATGGGGGGGAAAAATACGGCTGATTCTTATTTTCACAAGAGTTCATCTTTAAATTTTGTGCATTTTTGTTCAGATGGAACAATGTTTGTCAGATGTTGTGTTTGTACCAGACACAACATCTGACTAGCTTCCATCGCTGATTTGCTTTTCCAACAATGTCATGCTGATAAAAGCCGGTATGGGAAATATTACCAATAATAACTTCACATGACTTTCTTAGAAAACTTAATACTTGCTTTTAAAAGTCCTGTGAATTGCTCTAAGTGTCTGTTAAATGTCAAAATTACATTTCAACTCAAACATATTAATTAAACCCAAATAAAATGCAGGGAATTAACAGCAGTTTGGATGGTTAAATGAACAGCTAACTGCTTGTTCAACCAGTGCATTAACCTCTATCCTCACACCAACCATAAAGCAAATCATTTCGTCCTACTGGCTAAAGAATCTAATCTTCTGTAACTGTCGTGTCTTCAGGGTGGTTTTGCATCATCGCCTCCAAAATTATTACTCTGGTGTGAAATGAACATTGTACAAAACCCACCGTGGCCTTTGCATTTCCAGCTCCAGCTTTTGGGCTGTAATTTGACCAATTCACCAGGTTTTATTGAAGTTTCTAAATCCAAGCTGAAATACTCATCAGAATACGTCATTATGATGACTTTGAATCATCTCTTCCGCTTGTGATGAATGAAATCCAGCAACCGAGATAATCTGCACATCCTCCGACCAGCTGCTTGCGTTTCACTGGGTTGATGTTTCACATCAACCTTTTTTTTTTTTATTATTGTTTCCAGCTCTGGACTTTTACGGCTTTCGGCTGGAAGACGTTCCCAGATCCTCCCGTGGAAGTGAAATGAAGCAGATTACACATTTCATTTGGCCTGGCTCCTTTAATTTTCACGGCACCATTCTGCTCACACACACACACGCCCGCACACACACACACACACACACACTCCCCCTGGTACTTTCTGTAATGGCTCCGTCTGCTTGAGTGAATGCCATTACTTGGGTGATACAGAGACACGGTGTTTTAAATAGGTCAATTTGCAGAACCAATAAATGTGAGCAGTGTGTTCTACCCTCGTTGTGGGAACGGAAACTGGGGAGAGATTGGTCTTCATTAGTGTTGCTGTGGCACACCCATAATGCTGCATCATTACGGAACCATTTGTCAGCACTCAGTGGCTGGATAATCTTTGTCTACACTCTTATCTGACATCATCCATGCGTTTCATTCTCATCCTCTCCACATTGCATGACCCGCTGAAGCATCTTCCTTGTTCTTTTTTCCATCTGGAGGAACTGCTTTTCCCCTTCGCAGTTCGTCATCTGCATCTTTCGGGAGACGTCACGGCAGAAGAGCTCCTGGCAGATCTCATTACTCAAACAGAGTGGCCAGCACCTTTAACTGGGACGTTTACAGGAGACGTTTGTGTACCATTGTGAAGCTCAGTGAGCGCACCGACTTCCAAGTTACACCAGAGGCAAAACCAATAAGGGTAATGGGACATAAAACCGACAGCGCTGGTGGAAAACAATTTCCAAATTAGAGGCAATGTATTCTCATGTTGGACATCTTCAACATTTTGTGCAACATAAAAGCAATAAAATGCTTGTATAGGTTCAACACCTAAGTTGAACATAAGATGTTTAACCTCTTATGATGTTGTTCAACAAAACTGTTCACCAAATCAAGCACGTTGTGCTATGAGAGAAGTATTTTAATAATCCACTTCCTAAAAAATGTAAAAGATTGAACTGCTGACAGAAAAAGTTACAAATTGTCGACCTTTTCACTTTTTAGTATAGTTAATTCAGAAGTAGTAACTTCACATTTATATTTGCTTTGTGGTGAAAAGAAAAGCGTAATACTGTTGATCGTCCGTTTGTATTGTGTAGCAAAAAAAATACAAAAAAAAAATGAATTCAATTAAGCTGAATGGATAAATAATTGGAATAATTTTTGATTTCAAATTCAAAAAAGGATAAGGGGAGTAAACAGAATATTAAGATCCTACAAGGGTTAAAAGTCGGGGTCCATTGGACCTCAAGCTTTTTTCCCCTGATCGCAGAACTGAAAGTCCATTCCACTGGCCAAAAGCATGGGCAGGCAAAGTGAGAATATGGGATTAAAAAAAAACACCCATCCAATAATGTGTTAAAGCAGGTCTGTGATATCAGCCATATTGATATTGACTTTACGGTTTTGTGATTCGATTCAATGAATGAATTCGCTTCTCTTACTTCACTTGTCTGACTTTATTTCTCATATTTTATTTATACAGTTTCATTTTCAGCAACAGTGGGTGAACGGCGATACTATAAGGTTCATATCATATGTTGTGTGGACAACACAAAACAGCTGCACATCTAAAAGAACTTGGTTTACAGCTAATTATTTTCCTATTGACGGCAACATGTTTTCTCAATAGTCCTGTGGTTTAGTGTGGTTTGATTTTTTTTGTAAAAAAAATAAAGATGTACAGACCCTCTGTATGTTTACTACACAGACCTAGTAAATGCCTGGTAACTGTAAAAGGAAAGGTGATGAATCCTTTTAAAAGATTTCCACATAAAATTGCTAAAACTGTACATTTCTCCAAAGATTGATGAAAAGAAGAAAAAGAAGAGGTCGAAAGTGCTTTAGTCCAGTAGAGCTCAAAGACAAAATTCACTCCAGATCTTACTGGAGAATGTTTTCATGATCTACCACCGAACATTTGGGCGATAATTCCAAAAGATAAAGTTGGCACAAAAACATCACCAAGAACACGTGAAGGTGGCAGTGGCAGCACGATTACTGTAGTTCAGATGGAACCGAGGTTTATGTCAAGGCGGATGAATCTCCGAAGAGTTCTGAGTACCAGTCTGTTTTGGTCAAAACGCCGGCTTTTATTTTTCATTGTCCCGGTGAGTCCCAGCATGCAACAGTGTAGGACTGGTGTAAACGAATATTTTAGTAATCGAGTAATCTATCAATTATTCTAACGATTAGTCAAGTAATCGGATAAAAAAAATAATAAAATTGAATATTGGTAAATCTGGTGTTACAGTAACACCGGTGTTACTGACAGATATCAATATCAGTCCAATGTTTTGTATTTGAGCATCCCTAAACGTTACTTTTTAAATAATGTTCCGGCCGGAACACGTGCGCTAAATAATAAAACATAAATTAACGAAGCTTCGAGGCAGATACATTTTCCTCGAGGAATTGTAATAATCGAGGTACTCGAATCATTGGAGGAATCGTTTCAGGCCTACAACAAACCAATCAGTGCGTGAGAGGAAAAGACACTTTGAAACGGAGAAAGTTCACCAGGCAAAGTAGAAAACAACCAAGTCAAGATGTCGGATGTTAATAGACTCCAACCTCTTGGGTGCCGTTTGTAAAGTTAATATTTAAGTCAAAAATCAACATCAATTATTTTGGTTATTTTGCCTGTCAAAAGAGAAAGAAAATACTTTTCATTTTTCAAACTCATATTTTCACTATGTTAGCTATTCATTCATTTCTAATTTTTTATATTGGAGCAAAAAAATTTATATTTAAACATTTCACAAAATATTCAGCAAAAATATTTAGTTTTGGGCTTAATATTTAACTTGCCAATTACTTATCTACTTTGAAACAGTGACATTTGTAAATGAATAAAAACATGACTTTGGAAAATGAAGCAATTTTTTTTTCTTTTATGACATAAAATAAGTGTTAATTATGGATTAATTAGCACTTATTTTATGTCATAAAAGAAAAAAAAATTGCTTATAAGAAGAAACTGTCACAGTCAAAAAAGTGCTTCATAAAAGTATTAATTCAAAGGTGTGCACGCTTATTTATTATTTCCTTTTTCCCCTATTTTTTTTTTTGTTAAATTGTGCAGATTAATATGTGGGGAAATCTGCCATTTCACCCTTTTCAGTCTATTTCTCTGCTTTCACAAGGGTTCAGTGACAAGTAAAATCCTTCCTGCTTAACTTTTTGGACCACAATAATGAGCAATAAATACAGAATTGTAAGCATGTAGCATAGCAGTGTAGAGAGTCTTAAGGTTTTCTGCCTATAGGTTACAGCTTTGATGCTTATCTTTTTCAAAGCTCTGGTGGTGCAATGAACAGATCGTCCCTCATTTGGAGCCATCATGACATCGGTGGTCAGCCCAGAATCCTCCAGAAGGATTCGGTGCTCATTAAATCACCACACAAAAACGAACGCGGTACCCCATTGCTTTTTTCCCCAGTTACTTCTTTTGCCAATTTATTTCCGACAACTTTCCGCAAACTTCCCTCCGCTAAGTCCATTTCTTGCTGTTGTGCGCTTCCTCGCTCGAGGTGCCGCGCTGACTCTTCCTGAAGCGCGAACGCGCCGGGCAGCCTGTGGCGTGGCACGTGATGTGGCCGAAGCGCTCTCTGAACCGCGTCGACATCAGGTTGTAGAGGACGGGGTTGACGGCAGAGCTCAGGTAGAAGCAGACGCCGGAGACGATGTGGACGCTCTCGAAGATCATCTGGTGCCGAGGGGACGACGGGTCGATGTAGCTCCACATCAAGCGGTCCACGTGGAAGGGAGCCCAGCAGAGGCTGAAGACAACAACCAGCACGCCTGCAGAACACCGAGGGGGTCAATTAGGACAGGATTTGCCAAGAAACGTTTTCTTTTGTGTTGCCTCGCAAAACTGTTGCACTCCCTCGCAATAAGTTAGCAAATGCTCCCTGATTTATTTTGTATGCAGTCGTAGTGATAACGGATATTGATTTAAAAGTGCAAATACCTTCAAGCGGCCTCAGTGGAAACAGGTTTCTACATTCTTGACTCTTTAGTGCATAAACTGGTCGAAAGTCGATCTGTTAACTGTGTGTTCATGTTTGTGTGGTGGAGACATAAGAACAGCCCTTTATTAACCATTCGGATTACCAACACAAAAAGACACAGTACAAACTGCTTCCCCACAGAAATAACTCAATATAGTCCATGTAGTTCGGATGTCATTTTTCTTTCTGTTTATGGAGAGGGATGGAAAGCCCAGGACTGATAAAATAGATTAAAAAAAATAAATGTAAATGAGATATTAACGTGCATGAAAAAAACTTTACACAAACTTATATTGTAGCAGGAAGACTTTCATAACTCAAGATGTCATATGATCTGACTACATTGCTGTGAGAGAACGCAGAACCTATTGCGTGGGAATCCAATCGTTTTGCGACGTAACGCAAAAGAAAAACTATTTCCTTATGTCCATCAGGGGGCTCTGTAAAACTAAACAGTAAACATCACTTAAAATGTCACCTTTTTTCATTTGCTAAGTAACTTAGTGAAAACATATATTTATATATGTATATAAAAACACGTACAGAGCATCTTGGTGACTTGCAGGTTGCGTTTGCTCAGTCTCTGCCTGTGGGCTCTGGACAAGGAGTCGGGTCCAAGGCTGTCGCCGTCAGCTGCCGCCGTGTTCCTGACCTTCTCCCTGTGCAGCTGCAGGCCAATGAGCAGGTAAAGAATGCTAATGATCAGCAAAGGGAGCGCAAAGAAGACCAAGGTGGAGATCAGGATGATCATGTTATACATCCAGGCAGGCTTGACCACATCTAGGGACACAGAGGCAACAGTGAGAAATAGCAGATTGACTAACATCACAATATCATGCATGGAGGCATCATAGTTAGTTTCAGAAATTAGCACCCGCAACTGGGCAACTGCGGGTAAAAGTATGAAGTGGCGTGTAAATTGGAGCAACGCACCCGCCATTGTGGTGGGCTGACAATTTGAACAGAAAAAAAAGAAAGAAGCTGCATTCAGTTTGAACTTCTGTCCAGGGGAGGACTGATGCATTTACTGTCCATATCTGGCAGCCCTACAATGTCATAATTTAACAAAAAAAATTATATTAGATCTAATTTTTATCAACAGCGACAGCCCATTGGTTGACTTTATTGACGGACATTGGGCTTATCCAATGAAATCCCTCAGTCCTGAAGAGTTCAGATTAGCTGCTGCTGCCCGGGAAGAAGGAGTGAAAATGTTCATAAAGAAAAAGTTTCATGCAGGCAGGAAGACAGGTAGGTGTGTGTGAGGGGGAAGCTGCAGGTAGTCAGAAAAAGAATGACAATGGCCCGAGGAATTAACACATTCTGATATATATTAGTAATAATTGCTCATTTCAATAGAAAACTTAATAAGTAAGGGAAAACAAATAAAACAGTTAGAAAACAGCTATTGATACAATTTTTAAAAATGACACATCTTTAATAAATACTATCAGGGAGAGTTGTTGCCAAAATTTGGAAACGTTCAACATGTGATTGCAAGAATGTTAGGGTTGTGTAGTTAAAGTTTGCCGTTAGTAATTACTTCAAATTAACTTACTGCACTACAACCCTGTTATGGTGTCCAGGCTTTATGTTAAATTATTCTGTATATGTACATCTGCATGGTAAACTTATTGTCAGTAAATTGGTTTTCATAGAGTTAAGAATAAATCATACATTTTCTATAATTTGCTTGTACTTGTGGGGTTTGAAATCGAAAGAAGAAAAAAAAAAAAAAACAGTCAATGTCTGAGCGGCTGGTAAAAAAATTTCTCTACCAGCAACTGTGGCTGGTGGAGAAAATGTTTAATTTCCACCCCTGAGTTAGACGTTCGTGCACTTTTAAGGAGAAACGCCCTTAATGGCATAGTGGTATAAATTATGTGACGTTAAGTCAGGCAAAGTCGGCAATTTGACCAAATCAAAAAATACATTCAGAGCAGATATGCTAAGCTAGCTATTTCCAACTTCTGTAAATACCAGGTGTGCTACTGCCATAGACAAGCTAGCTTGTCCATGTAGAGTCCATGGCTTTACTAGGAAAAACAACTCGGAAAAACAATGGCAGTCACTCTGTTCAATACTACTGTCCCTCACTTATCACATCCATCATGGCGCCTTCGTGTGATAAAGTGTCATAGCTGCACAGAGCCAACAGGGTGTTAATGATGAACGAATGGGTTTAGCATTCAGTACGTACTACAAATGGCAGATCGGGGAAACTCTCGTCCAAACCGTGGAGGAAGCACCACTATCCCGTGCAAGCTGGCGTTTGGCACGGCACACAGCATGGACAGCCCCCACAGCACTAAGATGACCCTCTTGACGTGAGCTCGTGTTGCCAGGTACTTGACCTTGAGGGGGTGCACCACCGCCACGTAACGCTCCACACTGAGGGCCGTGACGTTGAGGATGGAGGCGAAGCAGACCGTCTCAAACAGAAAGATCTTGAAGTAGCATCCCCCCTCCCCGAGCAGGAAGGGGTAGTTCTGTTGCATCTCGTAGAGCTCCAGCGGCATGCCAAGCAGCAGCACCAGCAGGTCCGAGACGGCCAGGCTGAGCAGGTAGTAGTTGGTGGGGGTTTGCATCACCTTGTAGCGCAAAATCACAGCGCAGGTCAAGGAGTTTCCCAGAACACCCACCATGAAAATGACCAGGTAGGTGATGCACACAGGAAGAAACCTGGGGGACTTTGCTGGCCCCAGTTGCAGAGTAAGGTACTCCTCCTCACTCAAACACATTTCCCTCACATCGTGTTCAGTCGCATTGGCCAAGACCCAAGAGATGTTCATCCCACACATCACAGCAATCTCCGGGCAGCCCATGTCACTGAAGACCGTGGCAGCGGTCATGACAAGAGCAGCGAGAGAGCAGTTCAGCTCTGACATCTTGGCAGCTGCAGGTGGGTTTCTCACTTATTAGGTCTGAAGGGAGAAAAGAGAAAGAAGAAAGTTTTGACTGTCAATCATCAAAACTTTACAGATTGTTAAATTCATTCAATGCAAAGTACATTGTCTCCGTTGATTTGTCTCCAGGAGACGCCAGCTGCGTTTCCATTACAAATACACACAAATCTTTGTTGAAAAATCACAATTTTGCAATTGGGGGGTTAATAACATCATTACAACAACAAATTTAGGTAAAAGATTAAAATTTTCCACAATTCAATACTTACAATTTTCATTTAATGGAAGACCACAAAGTCCATTTACAATATTTACTGTATGTCCACTTGACATCCACATGGCACAACAGGCTCAGCAGATAGAAAATAACATTCGAACAAACTTCTTCACATCATTATCATTTGCAGCCCCATGTTTTGTGATTGGCTAATCAACACAAAGTTCCACTGAGCAGAGCCAGTGAAAGAGTGAGAGCTGAAGAGCGAAAGGGTAAAGAGAAGGACACAGGCTCCCCTCCTCTCTCTCCTGTGGTTTCCTCGCTGCGCTGCTGTTTGCAGGCCCGTCGCTTTTATGAGTTTTATAATTCTAACCAGAAGCGTTCTCGTTTTAACGAGCTTTGTGACTCGTTATAGTGAGAAGCTTTATGGATTACTGAATTTATTTCCTGGCTCTGGCGGTTTAATGCCTCCGTAGCAGCAACTGTTTGCTTCTGGACTCCATATTCATTTTACATGGCAGACTTAATCTTACAAACACAATTAAAAGTAGTGTTGTCCATTTATTCACTAAAAGTATAACAGTATATATACAGTGTTACTTTATAAGTACAATCATCTTTTTATTGTATTTGTTTATGCTTATTATCTTGTGTTCTTAGTTTTTAATGCGTTTCTTTGTATTGTTCATGGTGAATGACAGTCAGCTGTAAGTCCTGGTCCTCTGCTCTGTTCGTAGGGAGCAGTAGAGAAGAAGATGAAGCAAGTCGGTTTTTTATCCTCCACCTGGAAGCTCAGTAAAACACTAAGACCGGATCCTCTTGGAAAAGCTGGAACTCGCTCGGGGATCGGCTGTCGATGTTTGAGAATCCCGTCACACTCGCCGCCTCTCCCTGTTTCTCCGATGAGAAAACTGCTTATCTGATTTTTCATTCCCGTATCGTCATCAGCCGAACACACTGCTGAGTGACATATGAACTAGAAATGTTTCTCTTTATTGTAATTGACTTCTAAAAAAAAAATAAAAATAAAAAAAAAGTAGCTCATACATAAAATACTTCTATCCTAATTGGTAGGCTGATCTGAACATGCTGGATGAAATTCCTTTTTTGTTCAAAATATTTTGCAGCATCGTCCACATCAGCTGCTTTTGTGACTTGTTTGTAGATCATCTCTATTTTTAACCAACAGAACTTGATATTCCCACAGGGACCAGCTGCTAAAACCTCTGGATGCAAAAACTGGCCTATTAAACTCTATAAAATGATCAGCTGTGACATATCTTGCTTTAAATCTTTTTCAATCAAAACATTTAAAACCAAATCAGTATCATGATCCTGACGTCGTCACATAACCTATTTTACCTGAATCCAGATGAGATGGGGGGGAAAAAGGTCATTGTTTCATCATTTTACTTGAAAATGATCCTCGATTTTCAAAAACTTTGGATATCTAAGATCAATACATGATTTATTTGAATCATGTTCAATTCAATAACCCTGCTGTCTTGTCCCATGCCAGCATTACATCTGTAAAAATCATATATTGCTCTAATTTGCTTTTAACTAACCCTAATACTAATCACCACTTCAATAAGAGCAAACTGTTGCTTCCTGACCTCCAGCAATGTGTATTTATTTAAAGCAGCAGCGTTTAGATAAAAGCCACTTCAAGGGGATTCATTTAATGGAAAATAGAATATGTTCAACACAACTTCATGTCATTTTTAGCTGTAAAGGTCCAATTAAGCTGTTAGCATTCACATGAAAAAAAAAGTTCAGTTTCATAAAAAACAAAAACAAAACCTGTTTATTATTTCAATGCTGTCTCCGTTTTAAGAATTTGTGTTCCACGCAGTAAAGACTCCAGAGAAGCGTTTGTTTGGATTTCCCACAGTGGATTTGTATATAACCCACTCAGCATGCTGCAGAGTCATTGAGATTAATGTGAGGCATTAAATAAAATAAACTCACCTCCAGGTTGAGGATCCTGTTGCAAAATGAGAAAAGACACTTTGGAAGGAAATGTTACTCCAGGCTCCTTTTTCTATTCCTCGTTTCTTTACATTACTGTTGAATCTGGACTGGTCTGGTGCTTTGATTTCCCGTATTTGATGGCTGATGTTCAGCCCACCTCCTTTTCTTTTCTCTCTCTCTCTCTCTCTCTCTCTCTTGCTCCTACTAACTAAGCAGAGAATCTCCTTTGTTTCAATCACTATCCTCCTTTTTTCCAATGTCTTTGACTCAACTTATTTTCTTCTGGTTTTTTTTCACCTCTCCATAATCCGTCTGGCATCCACTGACACTGTCAATATGTTAATTCACGAACACGCCATGACCCGCCATGCTCCCTTTCTATTGCTTTTTCCCCGCTTTGGGAGCACATATGGCGTTGCAGTAAAAATGGAAGTGGAGATTGCTTTGACCTGTGTTGCAGCGGTGTGTGTTTACGATGGGTAGTTTGGCTTTTATACACTCTTATAAGCATTCAGGCGGCAGGCTTCTGGGCCACAGCGATCTGCTCAGACCCATTTCCTGTCATTTCATGTCAAACTCTGACCAGGCAAACATCTGTTTTCATCTGAAATATCTCAATTCGGCAAATAAGCAGCACTCGGCTGAGTTCGAATGTGGCCGTCTCGTTCGTACGCCGTTTGGACCTTATGAATATAAAATGTTTCTCGTGTAACAAAAAGGTTGCTGTGTTCATTTTTTGCCTAAAGTGTAACATTCTGAATGGAGTCTTCTAGTGACTCTAATAAGGTTTAGGTGAAATCTTCATGTTCTTGTCATGACGAATCTTTATTTATTACTATTCAACTTTGCAATATTTGGCAATTAGAAATCTGCCAGATTACATGCGAGGTTCCTCAAGGCTCCATTCTCAGGCAACTTTTATTTACTATCTATATGCTTAACCTTAATTGAGATTATGGACTATTGCAATCTCTCTTACTATACATATAATCATTAAATAAATTAGAATACCATAAAAATGAGCATTTACTTTAGTAACCAAATTAATTAAGTGAAAAAGTAGATTAAATACACAGATTAGTGGTATTAGTATGATTTTCCACATACAGCTTGTGAAAAAAATAAATACATTTAAGCTCAGAATATTATATCAAAGCAATAAAAATTATTTTGGCCGTAGAAATATGGGCTTATAAAAAAATTAATACCCGTTTAAAGGTTATTTTCAAAAAGTACCTTTAATTTGGCAAACAAGCCTCATCAGAACACATATTATAGCTGATAGAATACGACTGCATGTTAAAAACACAAAACTTTTGATATTTTTAGACTAAAAAAATTCAATTATAATGCAACCCTTGTGCTAAACATTGTAACTGGTTAAACTTGCTATTGTTAGCTGAAACTCCACCAACACATTTTATAAGATTCTAATTAAGCGAAAATGGTCTCGTCATTGGAGGGTTTAAATCTACAGCGTTTAAAAAGAACAGACTGTTTGATGTGAATCCTCATCAGCTCCATGTGGAGCCGTAATCCTGCTCTGCAGAGTAAACACATGAATCCTTAAGTGTCTGTAGAGCACTTCACTATCAGCCTTATTCATTTAAAACACACTTGAGAAATGTTAGAAGCGTATGTGGACAAGTAGATCAAATATTTGATGTCCTTTCTTTGGATTTGTTTGGCAGATTTCTCAGCTCAGTAAACGGCGAATGAACAACGCCATGTTCTCCAGCTGGTACAGCTGGTTTTCAGCTCCATGGTGGCGTCTCTGTTCATTTTAGCTTTTAGTCCAGTACTCCAATATACCCCTGGCTGGAAACTTGACATTTCCTTCTTGGAGCCTCCATGTAGTCAGGCATAAATTGTGGTTTTGTGGAAGTCTAACTGAGACCCAAAAAAAGCTTTTATTTGCGATCAGGCTGGGCTGATTTCCTGCTAGGTGCTCAATATATTCATTCAGGCAAAAGGAAATCTAATTTGGTGCAGGTTCTAATGAAAACAGAAACTGGAAATGAGGAGGGAAGGATATACAAAGGAAGCAGGCCTCATTTCTTTTTGTTTTTCTAACTAAAAACAGCAACAAAAAAAAAAAAATTTTTTTTTTTTGCTGTTTTTGTTAAATTATTATTTTTTACCTGTTTAACAATACAACTGAAAATGCTACATTTCAATGAGCAAAACATTGGAGTAAAATCTTTGTAGAACATTATCTGTAAATCATTGTAGATCAAAGACACAAAAGGAAAAGCATGTGGTTTCCTAATACCTGATTTTTTAATTCTTATTAGAATGCATAATAGAGTCACTCTATCTTCAAAAAAGTTGTCTTTTGCAATTTTTTGATGAGTAGATGCACTCAGGTCTTTACCTAGGTAAATATTGCAGAGTGTCTGTGGTCCTACTTGCCACTAAATGCATATAAGGGCAAAAAAAAATTAAGTCAAATAAAATAAAAGACAAAAACTTTATGGTTTATCCATCATTTTACTTTATTTGAATCAAGCAGGGTAGTGCATTAATACACTAATTTTGCTTGAATGAAAGCGATTGGTTACAAATATTTCTGGATTTTATGTGTTTTTAATTATATTCTAAACCATTCTTTTTCCTCCACTTCACACTTATTCCCTGCCTTTTGTTGGTGTTTCACACAAAATCCCATTCGAATACACTCAGGCAGTGGTTCCCAAAGTGTGGGGCGCGCCCCCTACAGGAAGGACATAGAGGAGCAGCTTAATGATAAGGTGAGTGACGGTCGCTTTGCACTCCAGATGGATGAAGCCACTGACAGTAACAAAGACTGCTTACTGATAACTTCTGTCAGATTCCTAAATGGAAATGAGATGAATGAGGAATTGCTTTTCTGCAAACAAATTGTTTCGGCACTGCGAGGAACTGGGCTCCGACCACACAGATGTCCTATTTCACAGAGAGTGGGAAGGTGCTGTCCAGGGTCTTTGAACTGCGAGATGAGATCCGCATCTTTTTGGAGGAGGACGGCAGTGATCTTTAACTATAACAAGTTCCTCATGAAACTTGCATATCTCAGTGACGCGCTTCTGATACTCAATGGAGTGAATTTGCAGATGCAGGGCTCAAACACACACCTTCCACATCTGGCAGATAAAGTCACAGCATTTATCAGAAAACTAGAGATGTGGGGCCAGCGCGTGAAAGATGGAAATGTGGACTCATTTGAGAACTTAAAATCCTTCACTGAAGGCAGCAAGCTCGCAGAACGCAGTGATCTGATGCAGAAGAGGAGCAGTTCATTGATATCACAATGAGGCTGCAGTTTAGGTCAAAGGCACTGGCTGCATTTGGCTGCATTTTGGATAGGAGTGGAGTAAGATTCCCCTCTGCTAGGAAAGAGAGCGCTGGCCACAATTCTTCCTTTTGCCACATCCTACCTTTGTGAAACAGGTTTTTCTGCTGTGGCCTCAATCAAGACCAAGTACAGATCAAAGCTGGACATTGAAAACGAACTCTGGGTTTCAGAGTCACAACTGCAACCCAGATTTGAGAAGATCTGCAGCAACAAGCAGGCTCACCCCAGCAAATGAAAAGATGAGAAGATTAAAGTCATTTTTGCACAACAAACCTTTATTTTTATTTATTTTCCTCTCTGGAAGCTGCTCATGTTTTAACCCCATTTTGCACAGAGGCTTTTTTTTTTTTAATGCATTGATGATAGCAATGCATTAATGCGATGCACTTCAGGTTTTGTTGCAACCTGAAGTGTGAAATGAACTTCAGTGGAGTTTGAAAACAAAATATGTGTCTAGGTTTATGTCTGTTTGAACAATGTGTGTGTCCAGTTGATTTTTTTATTATTATTTTTGGGGGGGATTTTATTGTAATCCACAGGGGGGCCCAGAAGAAAATCTTTGGGAACCACTGCACCAAGGTATGAAAACTTCTGTAGCGCATGATTAAGTCAACTTTCCATTTTAAAATATTCTAACAGTGTTTGCTGCAAAGCCGCTACCTTGGAAACTCCCTGTGACCTCCCAGCGTTCAGCCTCTCTTGAGATAAAAACGTCTCAATTTTTATTGAGCCACAGAGAGCCGCTGATGAAAGGTCTTCATATCCTCTCACTGCAGAGTACACAAGTACAGCTTCACAACAACGAATGCGGCAGCTCTTAACATCAAAGAGCTGCGCTTTTTCTCTTGGATGCTGGAGCGATACATCAGCACGTGTGTGTGTGTGCGTTTGGTCTGCTCAACGAGCTCGTTTGTTAAAAAGGTTGCCAAAGGAGCTCTCGTTGTTTTTTTAAGTCCCCGGCGTGAGGCTGTGCAGTCCCAGCAGCGTGCCTTCGCCGCGCTCTCGGTGGCCGGAGGGACCAGCTGGAGAGCTGGGTGACGTGTGTCCTCTGTCACACTGAGACGCGGCTCCTGAGTGGGCCACACAGTCTGCTTTTTCTGCCTTCTCTGGTAATGCTAGTGTTTTAAGAGCCGCTTTCAAAGGCCTTGGAGAGCGAAAGGTACAACTACAAAGAGCAGAAAATAAAGATTTCAAGGTTTTTCCGCTCGGGGTCCCGCTCTTAGGGAGGCTGTTTTTATTTATACCTTCAAGCCATAGAAATTGACGCCAGGCCCCATTAATTGCTTAAAATGCTCACCATTTTTCTTCCCAGTTTCCTGAAATACTGCACCAAGAAACTTGAGGCAAAATCAATAACATCAAAAGAAAACACATTTTCATCTCAGCCCATAAATTTAATGTAGAACTGAGTTGAGGGATTTGTGTTCACTACATTACAAACATTTCCTGCTTTGTCCTTAAAGAAGAGCTAAATGTGTCTTCAAGACACATCGAATCATTTTATAGCACAATCAAGTAACTATGTTGCACTCAGCTGTTGTAAAAAATTATGCATATATCAACATCAATCAATAAAAAAAAGAAACTCAAATGCCTTGCAATTGGGCCTCTGTCTCTTTAAGAAAGTCCTGCTCTTTCTAAAACTCCACCTAAAGGACATCATCACAACATGGCTCCTCCAATAACCCTTTAGCAACATTTTTACCAGCACCGCACTGAGAAGTAGCTCCTATAATGAGCTCAGCTGATGCACAGTACCACAGGTGTTTGCTAATTGCTGCTGGCTAGTCTGAAGGAGCTTGGCGGGAGAGTCGTAGGGAAGGGCTGCTCTGTGAGCTGGAAGCTTGAAAACTGCTTCAACAGATAAATGTTGCATGGAAACTGTTTCCTAAGATGATCCAGATGATTTGAAAACTTCCATGACGTCTATCTGAAGCGTACCAAGTTGTGATGTAGTGTGCTAACTGTTTAAAGGTGTAGTAATCTGACATAAAGCAAGATTTCTTTTTCTAAAAAAATAATTGCTCTTACATTAGTCTGGCATTTAGCGATAAAAAAAGATCTTGTTCACTTTGATGACTTAAAGAAGGAACATATCAGCCTCTTTTATTGTCAGATGGCGAAGAAGCCCAGAATTATTAATTCCTCTGACAGATTTAGGTTTAAATGATCTTTTAATTTTACCAAGAAATGTCTTCTCTGACTGGAAGTAATCTGAATGTTTTACAGAGGGCCAGCCTGAGCCCCGACTGGGATCTGGTAGAAACTCTAGTCCAGCTGACCTGAACTTATCCACAATTTGCACAATTTTACGGTCAATGGAAACACAGCTGGTGACAGGCAGAGTAACGAGGAGCAATCAAAACCATGGAGGTTAAATACTGAGGCTGGGGAGGGACAGGACAAATGAACAGGATGAGCTAATTAGAGGAGATGTGGAACAGCTGTGCCAGAACGAAAGCAGGGAAACAGAGAGCTAATTAAAATCCTTTTAATTTACTTAAAAGGAACTACTAACCGAGGGAAAACAAACCCGAATGTCCAGCAAACAGAACGCAAGATTAAGCTAAGAAACTAAACCCAAGCTAATATGGTAACACCTTACTGACAATAAACAAAACTAAGTATGGCAAGAGCTATCAAACCACAAATGAACAAGACAATTCTGAAAATACAAAAGCATTGTAAAATTATATGTTTAGGACTTGATGAACAATGGTTGATAAACTATACCAGACAGCAGCAGACAATGAAGATCTAATAGTTAAGTGTTAGTTTCTGCTCAGTTTGTTCTAAGCTACAGACGGTGTTTCCTCACACTAAATACCATCTCAAAGTTAGGAGATACTGTCACTTGTGTCACGTATACTTTAATGTAAAATTTTAAAAAAAAGCAGCATAAACACAGGCACCACAAGTGAAATACAAATCAGCCCATTGAATTCACTGAGTAAAACTGTCTGTATAACAAAAAAGAGTATACAGTATGACAGAGGCCAGGCCGGATTCAGGGCGACGTGGTCTAACTTTGTATTTACAACATGTATATATAAGGTTGGCGTGCCGCTGCTTCATTGCAAATGTGTTTACATACCTGTGTTTTTCACGGGGTCAAAGCAACGGCATCCACCGTTGTGTTGGTTCCCTGAGCATCAAACTTTCTGTCGCTTCCTCAGACTTGAGCTGGGTGTGAGGTTTTTCCCAGGGATGTTCACCGTCATTTGAACAGAGTTTATCTCAAAATCAAGAGCAATCTGAAGAAGATTGTAAATGATTTGATAGCCATTGTTCTGCTGCTTGGATCTGTTACAAATGAACTCCGGTAAGGCCTACAGTTGTGCGTTAAAGCCTTGAGACTGACTGATGTGTTTTTTTATGGCATATATATTTTTTTAAATTTAATTTTCAATTGTTTCCTTTTGGTTTTCAATTATTTTTGGCTTTGTAATGTCATGTCATTTCCACTTTGAGGACCGGTGAACTTACTGATCGGTGAAGTGTCATCAGCTCAGTCAGTTTGTTAAGCTAACCATAAGTTAACCATAACCTGCAAACCGACATCTGAAAACAATTTTCTCTAACAACTTTCAGACTTTAGTTGTTCAATTCAAAACATGTTAGTTTATTAAATCAAAATTTCCTGCTACAGTTTTCCTCTTTGGCTCCCCTACTGCAAAGCTACGTAACACCAGTGTTGTAAAACTTTTACTCCGTCTTGCATGTGAACTGCCATCTCTTAAATGGATTAAAAATAAGCCATTGGCCACTGTAGGAAAATAAACCCAGAGAATTGGAGGTTAGTAAGTCTAAAGTGCCTTACAGCCTTTAACCCGAGGCTTTGGTGCAGTAACTATATCAAATAGTACATAAATGGCCAATTAAATAGCATCATTCAACCAAACATGCAGCCTCAATATACAAGAACTTTTCTTCTCAATTTCATGACACAACAAAGTGACAAAGTCCAGGTTCTTTTGCGTTAAGGTTTCAATGTGTTGCTGTATAACTCAGGTCTTGTTTGAAGCGTTTCAATTCGATGCAAATTCAATGATATAATATAGAACCAATAAACGTTAATTTTGTTAACAACATTAAACACTGGAACTGGAAGACATTTTAAATATCCAACATAAAACAACAACAACCAAAACAATAAAAACAGAAATGAAAAAAGCACACACACACACACAACTGAAACCATGAATAAAATGGATTATGATGTCTGTAAACAAAATTGTCCTTTAAAAAATATTAATAATCAGAATGGAAGCTATTGTGAGGGAGACAAAAAAGAAGAAAAATCAACATAATGTATCGTGGCCATGACTTCATTATAATAACTCCTGACCACAAGCTTATTTTTTCCCTCCTAAACCTTATTTTAAGTTATTATGCAATTAATTAATTAATATCTTATTCCAACAGGCTTAGGCAGCATTATCTGCATTTCAACTGTATGACTTGAATCAAACATTTTGGTTTTCCTTCCACACACTTTCATATGAAACAAATAACAGCAGTTCATTTCCGTGTGAAGAATCAAACTGTATCCATAAATCACCAGTGTGCAACAGCAGAAGCACACAATGAAAACCTGCCTTTGAGTGAATGAGCTGCTTACTGCATTTCAGCTCTCTGACACTTGAAGGCACTCCTGTTCCACGGCTGAAAACACGTTTCCCCCTCCGTGGAGAAAGAGGAACACACCTACCAAACACACAGCAGGTTGCATTGTGATGTAATGTTTCCTCCCACCCTCAAACTTCATCCTCTGAAGTGGAGAGGCTTCTTCTGGCTCTGTCTGTCGGTCTGTCTGTCTGTCTGCCCGGTGCTGGACGGGGAGCCATAGCTTGGAGGGAGACAAACAATCACGAGCGCTCATCGTCAACCGTTACATTTGGCTGCGAGTAATTTATATTTTTTTGCTCCGTTCAATGCCTTTAGGGATGTAGCCATATTGCTTTAATATGAAATAAACCTGTCTGAGTGCGTTTGCTTTGACTCACACACGCAGCCTCAGCCTGACCTCATTATAAAAAAAGGTTTCCCAGAGCCTTGGACCTACACACTCACTGCTTACCTTCCTCCCTCCTAGCTGGGCCTCATGAGGTCAGGCTACGTGGGTCTCCAGGGCGAGCCGCCGGATGAACAGCTCATATTGTTGATGGTGGCAAAGCCAAGAAGACGAAGACGAGTTCTTGAAAGACTGAGGACACAATTCTGTCAAGTCAGTGTCCGTAAAAGATTCTGACAGAAGGCTAGAAGGTGGAGGAAAGCTCTGCTGTTGCATTACACACCATGAATAAGGAATGGGAAGAGATTTGTGCTGTTCAGTTCACTTATTACGCTATTTGAATGCTTTTACTAGTTACTTTATTCATTCAGTTGAAATAATAAATCCTTTCAATTAGTTATAAAGTAATGCAAAAAAATTATTCTCTTTAGTATTTTTTTGCGCGTTGTACATGAGAATAAGTTGCAAACACAAATGAAATATAAACATCTACTATAGCCATTCCACTTTTAATATATTCTGTTTTTTGTTGCTAATCTGGTCATAACCAGAACTTTGTTCTACGCTTCATTTCGTGACTCTGGACTATTGAGAAACGATTGCTTACTGGACGCTCGGACTCTGTTGAAGTTTTAAATTTGACCCTAAAGGTAAAGTTCAGTGTGACGTTTGTAATGCGCTAGTTCGATGCTATGAGGCTAACCAGAAATTGACTTCGCTTTAAACAACCAGCCTTCATGGGAGAGACGTGTTGAGCCGAACGAGTGTGGTCAACACGACTGATCGGCTTAGCTTCCTCTGCTGCCGTCGCTAAAACTACAGGCAGACTACAATTCTAAAACAGCATCGCAGAAAATCAACGTCATCGTTCACAACGTCTGTTTACTGATTTTGATCAAATTGTACCAGAGGAATCCAGCTCAACAGGAGAAAGTCTAGACTGTAGGGAGATGAGAATGGAGCGGAATACCTTTAGGAAGGTCCATCCATGCATCCATCCAGCCATCCATCCATTGTCTGCCGCTTATCCGGGGTCGGGTCACGGGGGTAGCAGCTTCAGAAGGGAGGCCCAGACTTCTCTCTCCCCAGCCACTTCTTCCAGTTCTTCAGGGGGAACTCCAAGGCGTTCCCAGCCCAGCTGGGAGACATAGTCCCTCCAGCGTGTCCTGGGTCTTCCCCGGGGCCTCCTCCCGGTGGGACGTGCCCGGAACACCTCACCAGGGAGGCGTCCAGGAGGCATCCTGACTAGATGCCCGAGTCACCTCAACTGGCTCCTCTCGATGTGAAGGAGCAGCGGCTCTACTCTGAGTCCCTCCTGGATGACCGAGCTTCTCACCCTATCTCTAAGGGAGAGCCCAGACACCCTATGGAGAAAACCCATTTCGGCCGCTTGTATCCGCAATCTCGTTCTTTCGGTCATGACTCAAAGCTCATGACCATAGATGAGGGTGGGAACGTAGATCGACCGGTAAATCGAG
>CAEFZX010028214.1:0-56823 GCA_903066825.1 Alfaro cultratus | reverse complement strand
AGAACCCAGAAGAACCCAGAAGAACCCAGAAGAACCCGATCCTCCCCTCCATGATGTGAGGAGATAACGAAGTCAGACGCTGACGACAGATCTGACAAAAATCCCCAGAGGTCGGCTGCTGCTGACAAGGAGAAAGGAGGAACGAATCAAAGGAGGCGAGACGGGTCCAACCGGGCCGGATCAGAGGCAGACCGGCTGGCTGTCATTAGAAACAAGAAAAATAAATATTCTTAGATTTACCAGAACCTAATAGGAAATTCAACTGCTGTCAGAAATAAATATTTAGACAAAATGATCAAATTTAGAAGAACTTCAGGAAACACAACTTTATCTGTGGAGCTTAAATATAAAACATTCATTATACACTAAAATAAAAAATAAAAAAATCTTACCAGGAGCTTTTGGTCTAGTTTCTAGTGCAAATATCTAGTTCACTTAAAGAAAGACAAAACTAACTCAGAAGTAACTTTTAATAGCAGCTTGTTTTAAGTCAATAAATCCTTAACAGTTAACAGTTCAACTGGTCATTTTTCATCAGTATTAAGGAATAATTGACTTTAGCTCCTATTTCTTGCTGAAAAGTTACTTATAAGTTCATTTTATCTTCAAGTGCAGAAACTAGACCACAAACTCTAAGTAGGACTTTGTGTTTGTTTAGTTTTATGGTGTAACTTTTATCACGTCTTTTAATGTTAATTTATGTAAAGTGACCTTGAATGCCAAGAAAGGCGCCTATAAATAAGATGTATTATTACTATGAATAAAATCGAATGCTTTGTGTCTCCAGCTCGTCATCGCCTGTCACCCCGTCCCTCGCTCACCTCCGGCGACGGGGGAAACTTTCCGTCTGCTCCCTCCTGCTGCTTGTTGCCGTGTCGGTTTCCAGGAAGGAAGGTGTGAAATATCTGCCGTACAGACGGCCGCGTTCCTGACTGGCAACAGGAAGTCCAGAAGGAAACGTCTGCAGTGAAGCAGAGAAGGTTCAGTCAGCGCAAACATGAGGTATTTAGAAAACACTAAACACAAGAGCCAGGAGTACTTTCTATAGGAATCAAGAGCCAACATGAAGCTAATGACAACAACAACTTTATTATCCCCCAATCTGGAAAACAGGTAAACACAAATACACTGAGAAGAGAATCAACTGAACCTACAATTGATTCTCATCAACTCCATCAGTCAGTCCATCAGTTAGGGTCAAAGGTTAACACAGAGGCACTGAGCCAGGTGAACTTTCTGCTGTTTAGAGCAGACACTCAGTCTGTCACCACGACGACGAGTTCATCGTTTCAGTTCAACACGTCAATTAATGCTGGAAGCTTTCAGAGCTGAACGATTGAAAGAAACGTCCAAAGAAAATCTTCAGAACAAGCGCAGAACGGTGTGTGTGTGTGTATGCGTGTGTGTGTAGGTGTGTGTGTGTGTGTGTGTATGCGTGTGTGTGTAGGTGTGTGTGTGTGTATGCGTGTGTGTGTAGGTGTGTGTGTGTGTGTGTGTGTGTATGCGTGTGTGTGTAGGTGTGTGTGTATGCGTGTGTGTGTAGGTGTGTGTGTGTGCGTGTGTGTGTGAGGTAGCATGAGGTGAAGCTGCAGCAGTGTAGCAGCTGTCAGACTCTGTTGGCATCAAACCTGAGGACACATTTCTGACCCCGAGAGGAATTCACTTTGTCTAATTACACAAATTCATCGTACTGCAGCCTAACACACACACACACACACACACACACACACACACACACACACACACTCCGGTTTGTTCCTGCACGTCCTCGCAGACGCAGATCAAAGCGAGGCCTTCAGACTGTCAGAGCAGCGCCGCCTCAGGCTGACAGCAGCTCATCCTGTGTTTACATTACAGCACTTTCTACTCTGCAAACACACACACCAACACACACTTCAGCAGCTGATCTGCAGCCTGATAAGATGGCCGCCGTCCTCACACACCTGAAGTGTGTGAGGCGGATCTGGTTTGGTTCTGTGGGTTTTCGTCTCAGATGTTTCTTTGGATGGAAGTCGGTTGGTAGTTTGAGGATTCCTCGGCCTGCTGCTGCACGTCTCCGTCCGTCTGCATCGCTCCTCGTATCAATAACACGCCTCAACCAGAACACACACATCTCCACATGGACCCTCCGCGAGGCCACGGCCCGTTTACAACCAGAGGAACGTCTAACGAGCCTCCAGCTTTAATTCATCTGATTTTTCTCTGTTCTGTTGTGAAAGAGTCGCTGATGTTTTATGATTTAGGTCATAAAACATTTTACATCCTTCCTTCATAATCCTGCTCAGTTCTCATCTCCTTCAGTTCTCCATCTGGGATTTCTTCCATTGAGATCAATTTCTCTAGTTGAATCTCAACCGACCCAATGAGCAAATAGGAACGAACATTTCCTTACAATTTTAGAATAAAAGATGATCAGGTTGTATTTAATATCAATATATTCTACAAATCATAAAACGACAACATAATGCTAAATCCCTCCTTCCAACATCAACAACACTTTGATTAGTCAAACATGAATTATTTCACACAGAATCCACATATTTAACATCACTGCATATAAATCAAACATTTCATTGATTTGTTTGATGCCAAAGTTTTAAATTACATTTTTATTGGCATGTTTGGAAAAAGTCAAGAATTGGGTGAGTAATGATTTGATCCTCCACTTATATCCCCTCCTTTATCACTCAAGTATAGAAAAAAATGTTAAACTTAAAAAGATTGTAGAGATGATGGTTGTTTTGATCCTGGATTAAATTCTCCTTCTATGCAGATGATCTTCTCCTTTGTTTGCATCCCAGAAGTTTGATAAAGTTTTCAGAGGAGATCTGAAAACTGGGTTTAAACATCAAGACGGGTTTAAACCCAGGCCCGTTCTTTTATTTTGAAGGAATCTGAAGGGATTTATTTGGGTTTTGAGTCCGTTTCCCTGGTGACGGAGGCTGAAACCGGAGCTCCGATCGGCCCGAGGCGCCGCAGGACGGACGTCTCTGTTACTACATAAGCTTTTAAAAGCTCCGGACTCGGATTAGCTGAAGTGTTTGAGCAGAACCCCCATGGAGCGGCGCGGTGTGACGGGACAGGAAAAGCTTCTGAGCAGATCCCTTCTCCTGGTTGATCCCCTGATCTGATCACAGATCGAAGCTCCAGGGTTGATCCTGCGGCTGGAAATGTGTCAGATATGAAGAACAAACGTCTGCATATTTTCTTATCAGGTTCATAAAACGGATCAGAAACAATCAAATAAAAGTATCTTTGAGCTTCCTGTCAGAAGCAGAACTCATGTTGGATCTTTTTCTGTTCATGTCCAGCGGTTCCTCTCCACTGTCGCCCTGTGCTTGTTGAGGAGCAGAGACTTGATGCAACCAGCTGGTTTCTCCTTCTGAACTGAGAAGCTTTTTTTCTGCTTTGGTTCCATTTATAGACAAACTCAACTGAACCAGGAGGTTTGTTTTTCCGGGTCAGTCTGACTGACGGAGTTTCTGCTGGGATTCGGAGAAGCTGCAGATCAGAACCTGGATCTGCTGAGATTCTGTGGATGGAAAATCAATCTGGGAAAACAAAAACTTTCAATGAAGCTTTAAAGTGTTTTAGAAAGTCTGATGCTTCTGCTGACAGCCTGGTTCAATATTCATGTGATAATAAAAACCCACTGATGGATTTCAGAGTCACAGGTTCATAAAATGTTTTTAAGATTTCAGTTCCTCACTGATTTTCTCTATGAAATGAGTTGATATGTTTGGATTAATCAGAGTCTGAATCACCTGATAACATGAAGTCTGAGACGATTCCTTAAAAAACTCTCCCTGCTGCTGATGATGATGATCCCAGCGGCTGATGAAGGCTGAGGAGGAGGAGGAGGAGGAGGAGGAGGAAGAGGAGGAGGAGGAGGAGGAAGAGCAGGGGGCGGGGCAGAATGAGGCCGAGGCTCCACTTTAAATCTTATTTTTACTTTTGTACTAAAACAAAACCAAGTTTTTTCCTCTAAACGTCCCAATAAATGAGATGAATTTATTTTTCCTTTTATAAATAATTTCCAAGCTGAAGGTTTAATGAAAGTGTTGAGAGCAAAGTTTGTACAGGAAAATAATGACAATTAAAAATAAAACAATAATCTGCAGAATGTTTATTTATGGTGGAAATAAAAACCATCATTACTAAAATGATTCTGCAGCCAAACAAAAGCTTTTATTTTAATCAGTTTCTAAGAAATTAATATTTATTTTCCAGGACAGAAGAGAAAATTAGGAAAACGGATCATTTCAAAAATGTTTCTCAGCAAAAACAAATAAAAAATAAAAGGTGAAAAAACCCAGATAAATAAAGAGATAAATTAACCAATTTAAACGTTGATTAAATAAAATACAAACGAATTAAACGAATATTTTGCTCATTTTGATTTAATTAATAAATTAGATAAAATATGAAAAAAGAAACATTATGTTGTTCATGTGAATATATATAAAATAAATCAATATGTAATAATAAACCATCTGTTTTTAGCTCAAACTTTAAATCTTTTAAAACGGTTTAAATCTGAAACCGTTTCAGTTCAAAAATACAGATAATTCAAATAAATAATTACATATAATAAAATAACTGATCCATTATTTTTAATCATGAAAACTAAAATATATGCAATAATAATAATACATATATATGTGTTTTTTCATGTTGCGCTGCATGCAGAGATTTAATCATTTAAACTAAATGGAAACGAATGAAAATATGAATTAAGTCTCACATTTACTGTAAAAATATTTTAATAACCAATTTTAAAAAATCTATTTGAATCAGAGCTGAGCTGCGTCAGAGCCTCCAGTTATAATTATTATTATTATTTTAATTATTATCACAATATGGAGATCGACAGTTTGATGTAGAAAAAAACATTTCTGTGATTTTTACTCAGAACTTTGGATCCAGATGAACCGAGATGATTTTTCTGGATTAAAATGTTCGATTCTATCAAATGATCAAATAAATGAATTTATAGTCAGAAAGGATGAAATTATTTGAAGCTTCAGCTCACTTTGCGCCAGGAGTTAAAGGTGCAGTCCGCAGCACCAACTGAGAGCTGATTGGTTACCTGAGCCTCTCGCGCGCACACGCACGCTGCGGATCTCTCTCTCTCTCTCTCTCTCTCTCTCTCTCTCTCTCTCTCTCTCTCTCTCTCTCTCTTTCTGAATGAACAGCCTGTTTAACATTCCTAGCAACGTCAGCAGCTGAAGGTGGACCGCTGCGCTGCGCCGCGACGCTGCGCCTATAAAGCCGCTGCGGCGCCGCGGCTGCAGGAACCTTCAGGCTGGAGCCGCAGCAGGAGAACCAGAGGATCTGAGAGGATCTGAGAGGATCTGAGGAGGATCTGAGGAGGATCTGAGGAGGATCTGAGGAAGGTCTGGGTCTGTGGAGGAAACGCGTGTTGGAGGTAAGCTCTTTGGATCAGAACCCGACACCAGCCAGAACTCTTTAGGACTTAATAGGAGCTTTCCTGCGATGGCTCAGAGCCAGCAGCAGTTGCAGCTTTTAAAGTGGATTTATTGGCGCTGCTCCATAAATCCGGGCCCGGGGCTGGGGGCGGCGGAGCCCCCAAACTGTACCTATAAAAACGCGCAGAGTTGCGGACAAGCCCGCGCAGGCAGAGCCGTAAAAGTGTTTGGAATAGCTGACAGGTCCTGATGGAGGTTCGGCCCATCAGGTGGGAGTTTTTATCAGAAAGTTTCCTGCAGGAGATTCAACCTGAAGGTTCAATGAGATTTTTCTCTTCATCATTTCCTCTCCTGAAACATTCAGCCAGAGTTTAAATCAACTGTTTCTTTCGTTTTGATTTTGTCCTGATTAAATTTGGCTCCTATTGATCTGACTCGGTTTCCTTCCAGCTCCAGACAGGAAGCCGCTCCGAGCCGCCGCCGGACTCCGTCTCTCCGCGCTGCCGCAGGTGGATGCTGGGAAGTGGACCCGCTCGGAGGAGATGTTCCCCCTGGCCCAGTTCGGGGTCCTGTCGGCCCTGGCCACCGCGCTCACCTCGGTGCTGTCGGCGCTGCTGCTGCTGGTTCTGACCCGGCAGCTGTGGAGCCTCCGCTGGAGCCTGACCCGGGACCCGGACAGCAGCCTGCCGCTGCCGCGGGGCTCCATGGGCTGGCCGCTGGTCGGAGAGACCTTCCACTGGCTCTTCCAGGTCAGAACCTCCTTCAGCCTGTATCTAAACCTCAATCCTGTCCAGTTTCTCTCTGCAACATGTGCGGACTTGACTTCTGTTTTCGGTTCAGTTCGGTTCTTCTCTCTCTCCATCCCTCCTTCCGTTCTGCGCAGAAAATGAAACCGATCCAGTCTCACTTTACGAGTCAGTCTCATATTTCCAGTGTTTTCTCTCTTCATTAAATTTCTCCTGAATTTCCAGCGCTCAGTTTCACTTGCTTTTCTGTCACTTTGGTTCTTTTCTCACTTTAATACCGATGAACTGAATGATCCAGAGAAAACCTGGAAAAGCCAAGATTTTATTTAATTAATCCAGCAGCAAAAACAAAGATAATTAAATAAATACATCCATGAACTTCAGTATTTTTAATTCATGCGTTAAATCTTGATGTGAGAATCTGGGAACATTTAATATAACATCCATGGAGATTCATTTATTCTTGGCCTTCAAACAACAAAAAACACTTCAAAAAGTCTGAAAATAAAAATTAAAATCCAAGACTTTCCAACCAGTCAGAGCAATAATTAAAGATCTGAACCTGAGATCAAAGAGGCTGGAAGGGAAAATGAATAAAGAAAAACCTCTGGAGAAAACAGAGACCAGGTCTCCATGGCAACCAGCTGTTAGAAAACATGTTGAAATGTAAACATGTGGAGCTGATTAAACCGAACAGGGTCTCGGGTTATTTTAGGGTTTGTGATGCAGTCATGTCTGAACACGGTGGAGGATCTGTGAGCCTGTGGGCCTTCAGAGGTGCAACAAAACCTCTGAAACCAGAATGGTTTCATTAAAAACCAGCAGAAAACCTGCAAGCTGAGCTGAGGAGTCCAGAGCTTCAGGATAAGAGGAGCAGAGAGAAGGATCTGGCAAGGAGAGGAAGAGAAAGAGGAGCTTAAACACTGAGGGAGAAAATGGCAAAAGAAGAGAAAAACACAAAGAACTGCGTAATATGGTCCAGTTTCTAGTGCAAATATTTCAGCAACAAATAGAATTTTGTTTTACGGCAATAATTTATTGTTATTGATTTAAAAACGTTCTAGTTCCACTGACAGATTATTATACTTGTAAGTTAGAGCATTTAAAAAACACAAAACTGAGATATTTACACAGGACACTAGACAAAACTCTCAGTAAGATTTATATTTCTGAGGACGCAGCTGGAGGGGAGCAGGCAGAAGCAACCGAGGAAGTAAAAATCAGCTGGGAAGGGGAGCCAATGGTCAGCTGAGGGAAAAGAGAAAAACAAAAAGAAGGGAAGAGGAAAGGAAACCTCAACAGTTTAGTCTAACAAACCCAAAACACAAACAATGGCAAAAACTAAGCAAAATGGAAAATAACTGAAGAAACAAGATCAATTCTTTTGTAGTTTTCTGAAATATTTTTCTCAATCTTCCCTCGTCCCATTTCCCACTGCAGGGCTCCAACTTCCACACCTCTCGGCGGGAACGCCATGGCAACGTGTTTAAGACCCACCTGCTGGGGAAGCCCCTCATCCGGGTGACGGGCGCCGAAAACATCCGCAAGATCCTGCTGGGGGAGCACAGCCTGGTGTGCACCCAGTGGCCCCAGAGCACGCGCATCATCCTGGGGCCAAACACACTCGTCAACTCTGTGGGAGACATCCACCGGAGGAAGAGGAAGGTGAGGCGTCGGCCAGGGCCGGAGCTACAGGGCCGGAGCTACAGGGCCGGAGCTACAGGGCCGGACCTGCAGGGCCGGAGCTACAGGGCCGGAGCTACAGGGCCGGACCTGCAGGGCCGGAGCTACAGGGCCCGACCTGCAGGGCCGGAGCTACAGGGCCGGACCTGCAGGGCCGGAGCTACAGGGCCGGAGCTACAGCTACAGGGCCGGAGCTACAGGGCCGGAGCTACAGGGCCCGACCTGCAGGGCCGGAGCTACAGGGCCCGACCTGCAGGGCCGGAGCTACAGGACCCGACCTGCAGGGCCTGACCTGCAGGTTGGGTCCTGTAGGGGGGCAACTTTATATCCTTATTATCATACTCATGATAAATAAGCTCATTTTTTGTCTTTTAGCCTTTTAATTAAATATTAATTAACCAAAAATAATGCCAAGTCAGTCGGACAGACAGGTAAATATCCAAAAAACTATTGTACTCCAGTAAAAATAGAAATACTTTGACATATTTTTACAGAAGCAAAAGGAAAAAGTCTAAGACGTTACTGAAGAGAAGAAAAGAAAGTATTAGAAATAAAGAGCTGCAGTAATGAGGAGCTGTTCAATCATAACACCTGATTTAAGATTTAGAAATAATATCAGACTAAGAAAAGTAGAAATCAATAATATATACCACAGGAGCAATATGAACAGATAATACGTCTGATAGAATATTAAATCGTTTCACTGAACCGCACTGCATTCTGGGGGATGTAGGCAGAGGAAAGACATCAACTGACTCACGCACTCTTTGGTTACCTAGCAACTGCTTAAAAACAAAAACACGTTGGCTAAACAGGAAACGTCACCATCAGTTTGGTAATATTTTAGATATTTAAACATAAAACTAACCGATAATTATTCATTTTGACCGATTATATTGTGATGTATTTTTAGCCATATTGCTCAGTCCTTCTAAAATCTGAAAAATAAGACAAATAACATAATTACAAAATAGCTGAAGAACATTTACACCTAAAACTTGTCTTGTTCAGTGATAAAATAAATCGTTTTTGTTAACATTTTGTTTTCTCCATTTACATTCGTAGAAGTTTTTAGCTCTGTCACTGTGTCTATAAACTGAGCTGACTCGGGGCGGTTCTGATCCAGTTGAACTTTGACCCCTCTCTGTGTTTAGATCCTGGCCAAGGTGTTCAGCCGGGGGGCGCTGGAGTCCTACCTGCCGCGGCTGCAGGACGTCATCAAGGCAGAGATCGCCAAGTGGGTCTCTGAGCCGGGGTCCATCGACGTGTACGGCGCCGCCAAGTCGCTGACGTTCCGCATCGCCGTGCGGGTTCTGCTGGGCCTGCAGATGGAGGAGGAGCGGATCGTCTACCTGGCCAAGACCTTCGAGCAGCTCATGAACAACCTGTTCTCGCTCCCCATCGACACGCCGTTCAGCGGCCTGCGCAAGGTACCGAACCTCGGCCGCACCCGACGTTCCTGGGAACCGGGCCGGTTCTGATGGACTTCTCTCTGCAGGGCATCAAGGCCAGAGAAATCCTTCACGCCAACATGGCGAAAATCATCGAGGAGAAGATGGAGCGGCAGCAGCTGGACGACGACTACCAGGACGCCTTCGACCTCATGCTGTCCGGTGCCAAGGAGCAAAGCCAGGAGCTCAGCATCCAGGAGCTCAAGGTACCAGGAAGACCTCAGAGATTCAACTAACCAACATCAGGCTGGTTCTGGTTCAGAGGAGACATGGGGTTTACTGGGTTAACCAGGCTGATCAGGTTTAGAGGACTGGAAGGTTGACCTTCATCTGGAGGTTTCAGAGGGAAGGGAACCTGGTTAACTAACCCACCAATTAGGAAGGAAAGCTGAGGAAAAATGGAGGAAACTCACACCTGTTGCCATGGTGATGTACTGATAGTAGCAGGGTCTGCAGGGTGTTTGGTGTATCTCTCTGGATCAGCTTGGTTGTGGTTTAGTAGTAGGAGATGACGGACTGGAGTTGGATTAAAGCGGACTGATCGGAGCTGTGTGGACGATGATTTAAACTCCAAATTCCATCCTTTTCTTCCAGGAAACGGCCGTGGAGCTGATCTTCGCTGCCCACTCCACCACAGCCAGCGCCTCCACCTCCCTGGTTCTGCAGCTGCTGCGCCACCCGGCCGTGGTGGACAAGGCCAGAGAGGAGCTGGAGGCCGAGGGTCTGGGATATCAGCCGGAGCGGAGCTGCGACCCGGCCGGCGGCGCGCCGGAGAACGAGCCGGAGAACGAGCCGGAGGCCGCAGAGACGAAGACGACCCGCCTGCTGAGCGGTCAGCCGGACGGCGGCTCTCCTCGGTCTCATGTCCCGTACCTGAGTCTGGAGAAGCTCAGCCAGCTCCGCTACATCGACTGTGTGGTGAAGGAGGTGCTCCGCTTCCTGCCGCCGGTCTCCGGGGGATACCGGACCGCCCTGCAGACCTTCGAACTAGACGTAAGTCAGAGCTGAAACCACATCTAAAACCAACACCAGTCAGTGGAAGGATCTCCAGATTCTTCTTTCTGGAACCAGTTAGCACCAACAGTTAGCAACCCTCCATAAGAGAAACACTCAGTTTAACGTTCATTAAGCTTCAAAGCAGAAAAAGTCCAAAGAAACGTTTTGAAGATTTGATGAAAGACCTTCAGGAAGTCAGGAGAGCTGCTGACTGAGATCATTAAAACGATGTCAGGAAGGTTCATGTGACATCCGTTTACTGCAGAACTGACCTCAGAGGTGATTTCTGGATAATTGTTGCTCGGTTTGAAACCGGAGCTTCTGCACCGAAGCAAGGCTTCATTTCACCACATCCATGGAGACATGAAGCTCTGATTCCTCTCTGACCTGCAGTCATTTCCAGTCAAAGAGACGAAAATGAAGACAAAATAATTCCCCATTTTAAATGAGAAGTTAAAAGTTGTTTTAATTTATGAGTTATTTTTGTGTCTTTTTTAAACACCATTGTTTTCCAATCCAAACATTTTGGGTAGCTAAAGCTTTGCGATCCAATTTTCCTACTTAATTGTGCAATTAGATAAAAATATATATATATAAATCTTCCACTTTATTTTGGTGGCATTGCGATTTTATTCAGATGTAAAGAATAAATCTTCCTTAGTCTAAATTTTCCAACCAATCAGTTAATTTTCCTTTTATCCTCTTAAAGGAGCCTTCATAGAAATCCTTGTTCTAGACTCAATCTTGCCTTTTGTTGCTCCACCTGCTGAGTTTTTCATGCAGGATTAGAGATTAGTCTTCCTCAGTCCTTACATCCCCTCTCCTTGACCTCAACATGCCCCCAATTTTCTGCCCTCATTGCCAAAAGGACAATTGTCATTTCTGCACCTTTTCCTGCAGAAATAAAGCCGAGAGGCGGAGAAGAAGCTGAGCTGCTGAACTTTCTCTGAGAAATCTCCGATCTGGAGGCGGCCCTGGTTAGAGAGGATAATAACGGTTCATTCTGTTGTTCAGTGTCAGATAATTAAAGAAGCCAAACAATTATTATTATTATTTTTAATTCAGCTCTGTGTGACAGACTGAGAAAAATCCACTTCTTATCACATTTCACATAAATAAATCTTGTTTTCTACTTTTAAGTCAAACTCTCGTTATGGTATTAGCTTTGAATTTGTCTCCAAACTGGAATAGATGGTTGAATCTTCCACATGAAGAACTTCAGACCCAGTTAGATTTACCTCTGGGTCACCAGAGGTTCTGACTGGTTTCCAGTTTCTCTCTACAGCTTCTGGTTTTCTCACTGGCTTTGTTTCCATTACAAACGTGTGAAAAACTGTCATGATTCTGCTGATGTGTTTCAAACACGGAGCTTCCATTAAATACCAAACTAAATATTATGTGAATAAGTTTGTTTACATGGTAAGTCATTAACAACATGCTGCGTCATGAACTACTTCCTGTCTTCTTCATGGTTTGTGCCAGTGGTAACATCTGGTTGTTGATCCTGTGACTCATGACTAAAAAAAGTGTTTCCATCACTTTTTAAGGAAATAAATCAATTTTGCTACGGCCAAAATAATTAGGTCATCCTAACGTCAAAACTTTGAATCAAAAAAATGAGTTTTTTTTAAAATTGGCATGTTTACATTAATGTGTAACATTTCATGAACCTTTTAAAAGTAAAGATGTTTGATTCCAGGTTACAGCAACAAAAACGCTCATTTCCCCCTGCAGTTCCTGAACAGGTAATCCAGATTTAATTGATCATAAATTGGTGAAAAGTCTCTATAACTGTTAATAAATGCAGCAAATCAAACTACAAACCAACAAACAATTCATTAAACAATTCATTTCCCTTCATCAATAAAGAGATCAAATCTGCTGGATTAAAAACCAGATTTTACCCTCAGATCTGGAAGATCAGCCCTGATTTTCCTCTTTGCAGATTTCAATGTTTCATGTTAACCAATGATGTTCCTCAGAGATCCTGAAAGACAAGAACTGATTAAATGAAGAAGTTCATCTTTCACATCTCAGTTTGTTCCAAGAAACTCCCAGAACACAGACTGAAGATGTTTAGTCTCCGTTTTCCTCTCCTTGGTTTAACGGCTGGTTCTGTTTCTACCAGGGTTACCAGATCCCGAAAGGCTGGAGTGTGATGTACAGCATCCGGGACACCCATGAGACGGCGGCGGTCTTCCAGAGTCCGGAGCAGTTCGATCCGGAGCGGTTCGGCCCGGAGCGGGACGAGTGGCGCTCGTCTCGGTTCAGCTACGTTCCGTTCGGCGGCGGCGTGCGCAGCTGCGTCGGGAAGGAGCTGGCGCACATCATCCTGAAGACTCTGGCCGTGGAGCTGATCGGGACGTGCAAATGGACCCTTGCTTCAGAGGAGTTCCCCAAAATGCAAACGGTACCGATCGTTCACCCGGTGAACGGGTTACACGTACGATTCTCCTACAGCAACCCGCTGTAGACGCAACAGAACTGAGACTTTACACTACAAACTGTGAGCAAAGGATCAGAACCTCACCAGCTGGGCCATCCTGCAGCACTTCAGCATCATCATCATCATCTCTGAATGCATCTTAATTTATTTATGTCGCCTTTATCCTGCAGGCGTCGCTTCGTTGGACTGAAAGCACATAAGCTAAGGTTTCTGTTCAGAGCTGTACAGAAACGAACAGATCTCTCCGTCTTGTTCACTTTCTTTCTACTGTCTGTAAATGAGATTTAAGTTATTTCATATCAAAATAAGCCATCAGAGCAAAAGTTCTGCTGCTTCTCTAACTTCTACATCACTGTGAACCAGATCATCTGAACCTGCAGAGCATTTAACCTCAGATTTTAGCTCGGTTCTGGTTTTGGGTGAGTTTTCTTCTTCTGCTTCATCTGGTTGGATGTGCCTTTGAGCAAGGTGTTGGATCAGGAGGATCAGATCTGAACAGGAGTCGGTTCTCATCAGAGCCTGAAAGGTTCAGAAAAACTGGAGAGTTTTTAGAGACATTCTGTGGATTCAGGAGGAGCTTCAGCTCTGGAAGCTGCTGCTGGAGTCGGGAACGAAACTCCAGTTCAGAAAACGTGTACATTCAAAATGTCCTCTTCTTTTATATGAATGTTTCATAGATCTGTTTCTGTGTGCTTTAAATGAAGTAGTGTTCTGAATAAGCTGTATTTAAACTCAGATGGGCCTCATCTGCTGTAGAGACACTAACCTGTAATGTAAGCCTGTTTTCTCCTTTAGGATCTTTAGAGTCTGTTGGTTCTGATGTTGTTATCGTTGGAGGACCGTTAGCCTGCTAGCGGCGCTGTGAAATGATAGCTACAGATAGATTTATGGAAGAAGATAGCACTTTCTCCACTTTAAGAGTCTGTATGTACTGTTGTCCTGGTTGTTCACTGAGAGGATCAGATGTAGCTGCTGTACAGTCGATTTAAATTAGAAGATACCAAACAAAGTTCTGGGAGTTTTTATTTATCTTGAGAATCCACCGGGCCGGGCCGGGCCGGCCCGGGCCGGGTCAGGTCCAGTTTGCCAGAGCGTCTATCATGTTATGTATAGATGCAGCTCTTGTACATCAAACCTGAATCAGACAAATGTCTTGTTGCCAGGCCTCTGCAGAGATGAATTTGATTAACTTGGATCTCCTTTAATGATGCATTCACACCAAAACCATTTAGTCCGTTTTAATCCAGTCCGATTTGTTTGAGGAGATGTGGATCCGTAATCGACCAAAGAAATCTAACTCTGGTATTATAAACCTCAGCATCAGTTTGGTTGAAGTGAACTCTGGTGCGGTTAGAATGCATATGTGAACACCAAGTGGACCGGATACCGCTCCACAGAGCAGGGCATTCTGGGTAAACTCAACCAAAACCAAGATGTGTCTACCTCTCGGGGCCGTTAGCTAAATACTAACCTGTCGTTAAGCTACTCAGAGGCTTCCCTCACCTCAGCATGCTGGATGCTTGAAACTCAAATGATGTCATGACTTACTGATTAATTCTGCTCACAAATATCTGACCACTTCACAGAGCACTGAAGTTTTATTCCCAGTAATATGAAGTAAACAAAGTGAAGGTGACATCACAGTAAACGCACCTCGTCCTGAAGCAGCTGAACTCTGAACTCCACACCTCTGATCCCAGTAAATGTTCCCTATTCAGACGACCACATCTAAAGCAACACATCCTAAGATGATGCTGCACAAAATCCTCTTCGTTTCCTCATGTTTACACCCACCCAACATGTTTTCAATGCAACGGTGAATCCACAGAATCAAGTGTGACCCAACGTAACGAAATCCGAACTTCCTTCTGGTTTCTGGAAAACATTTTTTCCACTTGAATCGTTCAGGTCTCGTCGTGCATTGGGGATTTAGAGCTCATCAATCGCTTTAAACTAAAAAGAAAGTCCAGTGGCCTTTCTGTCAAACATACTTTTCTACACACACTTTCAAAAAAAGCTTTAAAAAGATTTTTAAAACTAAATTTCTTGGAAAAGAAGTGGAACATTCAGAAACCAGGTAAGTTTCATTTCTTAACTACACATTTCTAAAATTTTATTTTTCTGTAGTTTCATGCATTAACACAGAAGTTGAGGAACCAGATCAACACAAACTTTCATTAGTAAAACTATCTAAAATGAAACACTGAGCTAAAAGCCAGAGGTGTCTCTTAATGATCTTATTTAATGTGATGTTGTAAAGACGCTCCGTGTTCCCTGCCTCCGACACTAAAACATTCATTTCCTCGTCTAAAACTTAATACTGGAAGCACAGACTAACTGGGCCTGCTGCCCTTTGAAAAGGTGTTTCTAAATCTTCTCACTGGAACAAGGCGTTCCCAGCAGCTATTTGTACTAATTGATGGAGTTAAACTGGTTTCATAACACCGACTGACTGTTGCCACCTCGGAAGTGTCTGTCAGGGAGCTGAAAACCTCTGGAAACTCCCTTCCCGTCACCTGAGGGCCTGATTTTACTCACTGCTCCAGTTCCTGCTCAGCAGTAGCCAGAAACTGAGAGACGCTGGATATTAGCTGTTCCACAAAACTAATTAAGTCCCAATTATGCAGTAATTATGGTCTTAAGGTGCCAAGTTATTGAAGTTATTGTAAACTCTTATTGAGAAGAAACCAGTTTTTAAACTGACGTGTAAACCAACAAAATGAGCTCAGAATCGGTTCATTCAGAGAGCAAAACAAACTAAATATGGAAGATAATGAAGATAATGAAGATAATGAAGATAATCTTTGGGAAGAAGAAACAAAGCAGCAGCTGGACTGAAGTTCAGAAACTTTCAACATGACATGAAGATCTTACAGAAATGATGATGTGGTTAAACTTGTTTCTCATTTTCTGCCAAAACCTCAACTTTACCTCAACGGCTCAGAAACTTTACAAGCTGAAAAGACATTTATTTTTAAATATGAGGAAGTAATAACGTTACCTTTGTTTGATTAAAAGTAAGTATTATTTTAATAGATTCTAGCAAACAGATGGTGAGTCCTGAAGTAAACAGATTATTGTTTTGAGTTTTAATAAAAATAAACAAACTTTTTCACAGATGAACATTTAAATATTTAAAAAAATCTACGCTTAACAAATCATGCCAAAGATATTTTGGAAATAGATGACTCACAAAGTCATGAGTGACTGAATAGTTTGTTCATTTTTGGTAAAATGTTGGGATCTAAAATGCTGATTAATCAGAATCATTAATAATAAAAAAACATTTATTTTCCTAAAATAATGTACAGAATATTTTTATCGTGTTCCAGCCAACATATTTTCATAAAATAAAAAGACATATGAAGCCAAATGGTTTCCACCTTTTCAGACTAAAACCTTCAGGAAAGACTCACAATGTTTGAAAGAATAAATACATTTATGTTTCTGTTGCATTTTTGTTCAAGAATATATGAATACATATTTCAATGCAAAGTAATATTTCATAAAGCTGCCTTGTTAGCCTGCTAGCATTGAAATAAATGTAAAGGAAAGGAAACATTTTCCATTTAAAGTGAACCAAAGACTGAAGTTTGAGATTTTTGGTCTAAGTGGCAAAAATAAGTTTTCAGATTTGACTTTGACTTGAAACTTGACTTGGACTCAAGTTTTAGTAGCAATATTTACCTGATGTGATGGGAATGAAAGGAAGATGCTGTGTGAGTTACAGATTGCAGCTGCTGATTATTATGGGATGTTAATGTCTCACACTGTTCATATCAGCTGTAGCGTCACAATAATGACCTCATGAATGTTGGTCAAAGGTCAAAGGTTGGGACATTAAAGTAGAAAATAAATCCAGATGTTTAGTGATCAGCCAAAACATTATAACCACCCAGGAAAGAGAAAAGTTTCATGCTAGAACTATTGTGAAATGTTTTACTTTAACTCAGATGTTAGCACAGAACTGAACAAAGTGTCATTTCCTGTGGTTGGCAATGCCTTTTATTTTGAAATCTCCTGATTTTCCTCACTTTATCATGAAACATACCAATCTGTGTTATATTTACCTGACAGTGATGTCTCTGTGGAGGAGGAGGGTCTCCTCTGAGTTAAAGGCCGAGGGTCTCGTTAAGATCACCCAGCGTTTCCAGCCTCCACCTGACCGCCCTAATTGACCGGCAGAGAACAGTTTGAAGCTATGTGGCAGAAAATTAATGGGACACACACAGTCTGGCCTATTTATGTCCTCTGTGGGGCCCCGTAGCTCTGCCAAGGTCTTTATCTGATGAACACTCAGCCGCTGTGAACTTGGCCATGTTTTTTACCCAGAGTTCACTGCGGTGTCACTGGCTGCTCAGGTCAGCGGCTGGTCAGCTGAGGGCGGGTGCGTGGGAACCAGAGAGGGACGCAACCTGTCCGGAAATATTACACCAATCTGTAAAACACACAGATCCATGAGACACATCAGCAGAGGAGGGAACCCAAAAATTATACTCAGCATGTTTTTACTCAAGTAAAAATATGTTTTTACTTTTTATCTGTCCAAATAAATATTTGGTAAAAAGTACTGAGTGCCTGGTCAAATCATCAATCATTTAACATTTAAAAGTTGCATCATTAGACGGAATAAAATATAAAATTAAGAGTAAATTGTAACAAAAGATAAAATCAGGCGAAATAAAATGTTTCCAAATCAGTTTCTTTCAATAAAAAGCTTTAACAGAAACTGCAGGTGTGTGAATTTATGGTTAAAACATGTTTTTCATTCAGTGGCTAAAAAAATACAGAAATTTTATTGAACTAAGTAGAAATACTTCATAATGAAATTACTCAATTAAAAAGTAAAAAGTTCTAAAAGTAAAATTTTAAATAATGTTACTCAAGTAAAAGTAACTGAGTAAATGTAAATTACCTGACTGCATTTCCTTGAGTTTAATATTCCAGGATTTTGCAGCTCAAGTCATTATTTTATGAAGTTTGAGCCCCTCAGCTTCAAACATTAAACTTGGACTTAAATTTTTCCATTTTTGGGAAACTGGAGTCTCTGATTTCAGATTGATGGATTCAACACGACTTTTAATGGTTGTGATGCTGGGAGTTCTGGTGGATCCAGCTCCTGGTCCAAGGAAACCAGTGGATACAAATTGGCGCGTTGCTGCTGTGATAATAGAGTTTTGCAAATTACACCAATTTAATTATGATACACCTGAAAACCCAGATCATCCTGGAGCAAACGGTTCTTATAACTTTTTCCATTACTAATGACTGCATGACTAACGGTGATGTAGAAGATGCCCAGCAACGTTTTTCTGGTCGAGTTTCTTTCCTAAATATTCCTTGATGAGCTCAGATCAAACCTGCTTTAATCCGTCCAATGAGATCTGGATTTTCCTCAAACTCAGAGCTATAAAAGTCGTCCCAGGATTCGCTGAGTCTCCGCCTGCCTCCTCGTATTTCTGTGTGTTCTGGTTCAAAGGCAGTTCTGCTATGATAAGCGACACCCATTTTCCAAATGAGGGGAAAACGGGGTCAGATGGTGCCTGGGATAGAGCGATCCGGGGCCAACATCAGCTCCCCGGGGCCACAGATATTTTACCTCCATTGTGTGTTTTCCTTCAGTTTATTTTAACCGCCGCTGCCTTCCCAGGAGAAGCCGCAACGCTGCAATCTTGGTGGTTCCTTGGAAGTTCACACTGACATTTATGTGCTGAGTCACTTTCAGAAAGTTGCCAGCTTCTATTGTGAGACTTTAAGTGGATTGAAATAAACCCTGGCAGCTGTGGAGGGCCACCAGGAGTCCATCCAGCCTGGCTCTGCTATAAACGTCCCCCGCCTCGACTTTACCGGCAAATAAAAATAGAAACAAGAAATGTTTTATCCTTAAACTTCAGAACAACTGTTTTCCTCCTGTAGGTCCTTATGACAGGGAACAGAGAGACAAAGCTTTGATACAGACATACAGCTTAAGCTAAATTACTACAAAACATTCAAAGGAATTCAAATGCTAAAAAGGCAAAACTAAAACAGTGTGTTTTCCCATCCGGACCTCCAGCTGCTGTGGCTCTGAGTCAAACCAACCTGTTCCCCTCCTGGCCTGTGGGGGCGCTGCACCAAGAACCACTGAAGGAAACGACACTAAAACCTCTGGAGACACTGAGAGCAACTTCCTTCTTCACCAGATGGAAACAAGATGGAGGATCAGATTTTAGCGGTTGGAGGATTTCTCTTTAAGCTAAAGACCAGGAGCCATTTCTCCTGTTAGCACTAGGCTAACATGTTAGCTTTGGTTGAATTTACCCAGAATGCCCTGCACTGTAGTTAGCTTCCTGCCTTTAGAGCAGCCTCCAATCCGCTTGGCGTTCACATATGCATTCAAACTGAACCAGATTCACTTCAACTGAACCCAGACCAGAGTTTACTGTTGTGTTCCACGTCAGAATTTGATTACAAATTCACACTTTTTTAAACGAACTGGACTTCCCTGGACTGAAACGGACTACAGCGGGCTGGTGGGGCCGTAGCTTAAAAACACACAAAAATAAAACTCAAGCACAGTAAATGCGCTATTGACCTTCAAAGTAAAAGCATGGGTTGGATCTTCTTGAGGAATTATTCAGCAATGAACAATTAGGACATGTAAAAACAAGCTGTCTGCTTCACCTAAACAAAATTTCATGATAAAGCTCAAAATGCAGCTAAAAATCAAACAATAAGAGAATAAAGCAAAGTGTGGTAAACTTCACATCATCATAGACTGACTGACTGCCTGCCTGCCTGCCTGCCTGCCTGACTGCCTGCCTGACTGACTGACTGACTGACTGACTGCCAGCTCTTTCTTTAAGACAAGAAATTTAATTCAAAATTCACCTAAACTTTTTCTGCCTCCATTTTTATGATGATGTTTAGCAGTTTGTTTTCAGTTTCTAGAAAAGCTGCGATTTTAGATGAAAGGTCTTGACATGCAGAAGTGACTGCAGCTCTACAAGCATGAGGAAACAGTGATGGTAAACCAGCCTGGGGAGGCAGAGGAGGAGGAGGAAGAGCGGGTACGGACACACAGCCGTGCAGCTCATAATTACTGGGTTTGTCAGACGACATCTGTTATGTCAACATTCCAGCCGTCAGCCTGCAGCAGGATTCCTCAGGACAGGAAGAAACAGGGTCACATTCAGGGAAACGAGTTTAGAGTTCAGCTGGACAGACTTCAAGTTCAAATCCTTCACCAGGACAGACCGTGACCTTTCACCTCCCTGCAGTCAGTGTTCTCCTGCGTTCAGACGTCCTGAACGAGCTTCTCCACGCAAACCAAACCGAGCGTTAGCCGTTAAATCGGGTTTTAGCCCTGACAGCCAGCTGCAGGTGTCTGAGGAATGAGGAACCGCCACTAACCGGGAATATCACTAGAAACCGCCTCAACATGCAAATGGAGGTCGTTGCTACTGTTATTAATGAACGCATTTACAGTAAATTGTAAAAATCAGATAATTCTTATGTGCATTCCTTCTTCTACATCTACAAGCTTTAGGAACCGTTAACAGGAGGGTTCAGCCACAATCCTAACAAGAGCTGCACTTAATCTGCAGCAGAGGATTAGAAATGACTGCATGATAGTGAAGAGTCAGTCTAAGGGAAATTTCATGAGCAGAAGTTGTTTTAACCTGGAAGACGGATCTGCAGAGGCTTCCAGGTGGGAAGAGGGAGAGGAGGTGATGAGAGAAATGTGAAGATGTCAGACGGAGTGAAGGAGGAAAGGTGCGTCCCAACTCTTCCTGGAATGTTTTTATGGCTCTCTGGAATGTTTCAATCCACGCAGTTAGCAAAGCAGAACTCCCGTCTTTTTATTGCTGGTGAAGAAATAAATAAGAAAAACACCTTATTATCTCCGTCACTTTAAACGCTTAGTAACGCTGATCTTCTCCTTAAGCTCAAAACATGAACTGGTCAACGTGTTTTTGTTCTGCCAATATTAAATATAAATTGATAAGTTAGCTTCTTTCTCTGAATTTACCGTCATAAAATGAAATGAATAGTGTTTTTTATGAAGTACAAGCTAAATTAAGAACAGATTGTTAATCTGAAAATATTGAGTTCTGGAAACTAAAACTAATTTTCAAGTTTTTGAAATGTTTTTGTAAAGTTCTGTGAAAGTATTCCTCAGAAATAACCAATAGTCTCTAAAAGTTCCCAAAAGGCCATACTGTGTTAGTTCCACAAATGCAACTTATTAGTTCTGATAACATATTAAAACTCCAGGCATGTAAAACAAAAGTTCCTGGAAAGAAACAGATATATTCTGGGAAAGTAAGTAAAACTTATGCAGAACCAGTGGAAGCTAAAAGCAAAGTTCCAGGAAAGAAAACTGTCAATTCTTCTAAGAAAGCAACCTGTACATTTCAGAAGTATTAAAAGTATCTCAAAAGTATAAAGACATGCATCTCTAATTCACAAAGTTCTGTAAACATCTGGAAGTGAATCTCACAGTTTCAGGAAAGTAACTTGCAAGTTGCATGAATGTGAGTTATGGAGAAATAAGACCGAAGTTCCAGGAAAGTCATCAGTAAATTTAATCTGGAATGGTACTCAGGAATATCAGGTGTAACGTTCTGGGAAGGAACCTTTAAGTTTCAGAAATGTGACTGTAGATTGAAGTGATGTGACCTGAAGTTATGTCAAAGAAATTTAAACTCCAAACACATGCAAAACGCATCTGAATGTAACTCAAACTTCTGGTAAGAATCCTGTAAGTTCAGAAAACGTATGGAGACAAACTGGAACGTTTCAGCAAAGTAACTTAAATACTGTGTCATGTCACCTGGAAATTATGGAAATATAACATTCAGGTTTCAAGAAACTGGGAATTCTGGGAAAATAATCTGTATATTTCATGCAATTTGTAAAGTTCTGGTAAGTAACTCTTAGGTTTCACGATGTCTGTAGATTGTGGTGTTATCTGGAAGTTAAGTTTCAGTATGTTGTAAATTTTGCTAAAGATATCTATTAGTATTACTAACACTTTTTAAAATAACCTGTAATTCAGTGAAAGTGTTTGCTGTAAACGGTGATTAAATTTCAGGGTCTGCTGAAGAACCTGAAGTTCACAGATCTCAGTTTTTCAGTATTTTACCGTCTTTGGACCGATGAGAAATGTTATTTACAGACAACATGGACGTCCAGTTAGTTGGCATCTTGCAGTTGTGACAATATATTAGAGTGAAAATGCTCAACTTTGACCTTTTCGTCCAGTTTCTGATGTGAAAGGGCTCGGTTCAGTTTAACGCTGCCATGGAGGATCTTTAAAATAGCCGCCAGAGCAGATGTGTGTGAGAGGAGAGTTTAGACGGCGAGAGGTGCACGAATGTTCCCGTTTCGTTTGTCTGGCTGACTTTCTGCCTGCCACATTCCAGAGTACAGTTCAAGAGTTCAGTTAATTCATGAACTCTGTTGAGGCGCCGCACCCAGCCGGCGGCACGTTGAAACGCTTCTCACCAGTTCCAGTTGCCTTACCGCTCCGTCCGCATGCATGTGCTCAGTTGTCTCTACATGAATCTGGGTTGGAGTGCTCTCACACAGGTGCTTTCACTTATTCAGCCCGATTGGACCTCAGTGTGGGTGGGGTGACACTGACTGACAGTTCAGGGACTTTGGTTCATTATGAAGTGAAGCTCCTGAAGTGGAACAAGCAAAACGAGCCGATGTGTCACGCAAAGAACCTTCACACAAATCAGAACTACAGAAAAAATGTCACCTGACTGGATTTAACTGGTTTCAATGAACTTTCACCTTTTATCTACATACCAGTTTCCCCTTTAAGCTTCTGTAAAAGTAAAAATATAACAGATGATTCTGTTATACTGAACACATCAATGGTTCACATATGAGGCCTTTGAGAATCTGGTTGATGGCTTAGTGAAGTCCTGAAGCCTCTCCGACATGTTTTAAGTGTTTGTCTGATTCCACACCTGAGCTTTATGAATGGATGATTATTCAGCACCTGCAGCAGTTGTTATGCAGAAGACACAGTGCTGGAGCAGAGAGGCATCTGAAACAAAGGACAGGGGGCGCCAAGGTCCAGCGATGGGGATAACTGGCTTAGTGGCTTTGCTGATTTCCTCCACTGCATGAGTCCAGCTCAAGTCTTCAGGAGCCGACGTCCTGCCAGTTTCAAGGTCCATTCCTGTCAGTCCTGTTCAGAAAGCTTTAAACCAAGTTTTCCCAGACCGAGGTCGGCAACCCAACATGTTGAAAGACCAAAAAAACACAAAAAACAAATCTGTCTGGAGCCGCAAAAAATTAAAAACCTTATATAAGGTTTATAATGAAGGCAAAACAGGCTTTAAGTGTTTATATTAGCCTATTTTCAAAATGACTGTTTACATAATTAGCATTCATGACTAAATGTTTATTTTCCCTGCAGTGCGTCATGGACAGAATGACGCATCACGAGACTCTGTTGTACAAACGGAGCTTTACGTTTATCTTCCATTACAATATTAATGTTTCATGTTTCATAAGTGAATGACTCAATCAACACTTTGAATAATTAGATGAACATATTCTACTGGAATGTGTGAATGCCTTTGTGTTTTGCTTTATTTCAAGTGTACAAAGTTATTTACACTAAAAAGTAAGCCAAGAATACTTGGTAAGATTTTGTGTTTTTGCAATTGTGAATTTTTATTTCTACAAAAACTGAAGCAGAAGATGCTTATAAAGCAGAATGATCAGACAAATTGGAAGAATTTCAGAACAGGAAGGAGACTTAAAACCGCAGCAATCTGGTGGTGGAGAACTCGGCAACATCACGTATTAAAATGAGAAACAGCTGATCTTTAGCAAAACCCGGGCAGAAAATAAATGAGTCAACGCAGAAGAGGAACTGAAAGGAGGAAAAGAATCCAAACTAATTTCACATAAACTAAGAGGCAGCGAACTGAACGTCTAAAATGAAGGAAAAAGGTTAAAAAAAGAGAAAAAGTTCAAAAAGTCTCAAAGCAAAATCAAACTAAAACATCAAATGGCAAAATAACTCAAGAACCAAATTCCTCCTGAATATCATCCTGGATCTCTGATCCGATTCCTCCTCATGTCAACACTGCTAAAGAACCTTGGTACCAAAACACAACACAGCCCGCACTTTTCAGAACCTGAAACTCAGTACTTATAGAATTAACCAGTTGCTTTCCAGAACATTTCTGGACCAAGTTCTGGGAACTTAACTGTTCAGGTATTTACTGGTTACTTTCCAGTAAGCTTCTAGTCATTTCAATGGAAATATTTAGTAAGCTGCACATTTTTTTTTAATATATATTAACCTGCCCAGTTGCATGTTCCTTTGGACCATTTTAATAACTGCACCATATTTATGTTGACTGTATTTTATTATTCATTCTGTTATTTACTCTATTTGCACACTTTCCTCTGTGTGGAGCAATAAAGGAATTATTAAAAGAAAAATACCTGAATGTGTCAAAAATATTCTAAAATGTAACCTGCAGGTTGTGTGAAATGATGGATTAAATGACACCAGCAGAACCATCGAAACGTTGACGCTCCTGCAGGAGGAAAATGTTTTTCATCTCCTGGATTCGTAAAAAAATACTTTAAGGAAATTAAATAGTTCATGTTTCTCTGTGTTCTGTGTTGGTGGTTCTGACAGACGTTGCACCATCTGCTGCAGCCAGAACCTCCTGTTGGGTCTTACAGCTGCAGCACATCTGTTTCAGTCCTGGTCAACAATAAATGTCTTTATCTTAACGAATAACCCATAAAGGGAGAGAGTTGTGTACTGGGATGTTTAATCATGAGCTATTTTGGTTGATTTTAAACATGTTTTATAAATGAGGCTCATACATGTGAATGAAAATGAACTTATTTCCAGACTTATTCATCCAAAACTATTTCATAACAGGGGGTTTTACTGTTTCGCTTGTTGCAGCAAATTGCTGAGTTTCAATCTAACAAAGGTCAAATAATCACAGCAGCAGGATTTTAACCGGCAGATTAACAAACTCAGCAACGGCCTCTTAAAACGGAACAGGAAGCTTTGAAAGACCACAAAGCAGATGGTTCTGATGGAGAACGTCTCTCTTCAGTTTCATCGTCTCCTCTGTCTGCAAAGCCACTGATGTTTGTTCAACATGAAGACAGAATCCATGGAGCTTCCTGAGACTCATAAACCCAGAGTTTACCTGTCTACAGGTAAGATTTTATGTATTATTCTGTGAAGGGTTTTACTTTTATGACATTGATTAGTGATGCTGCCAAGAAAAATCCTAACAGATGGATCCAAAGTTGTTTTAGCTGCTGTAACACAGAAATGAAAGCAGCTTTAGTGAACAGACTGTTACACATAATCTGTTATATGATCACATATATATACATAGATATACTATTGTTAACAGGACTTTAACAAAATATACAGTAAAACTGTCGCGTCACAGTACTTATTTTTTCAAATTTTATTACACTATAGCCATATTACAAATTGTAATGAATAAATATCTTTCTTCAATATTCTGCACACAAATACCCCATGATAGCAATGTTGAATAAATGGTTTGAGTGAACTGCAACTTTATTAAAAATAATTAAAAAAGAAGAAAGTTTTACATCAGTATTCACTGCCTTTGCTTAATACTTGTTGATGAAACTCACAGTTGAGTTTTTTCTACTGACCCTTGAGTTTCTACAGTTACGGTGAAATCTAGATGTGGTAAATTCAGCTGACTGGACTTTATTTAGAAAGGCAAACTGTCTATATAAGATCTCACAGTTAACATCAGGTCAGAGGTCAAACATCAAGCATGAATTACTGTCTGTAGACCTCAGGCAGGAACAAATCTGGGGAAGGATCCAGAAACATTTCTGCTGCTCTGAGGTCCAGTGAGCTCAGCGGACTCCATCATTGGAGCCTGGACTCTTCCTAAAGCTGCCTGGCCGATTGAACAGAGGGATCGGGGAGCAGCGAGGTGACAAAGACCCCATGGCCAATCTGTCAGAGCACCAGAGAGGAGAAGCTTCCAGAAGGTCAACCAAATCCACCAATCAGGCCAGGTTGATAGAGCAGCCATATGAGAGCCTCTCCTCAATAAATGGCTCAAAGTCTGGAGTTACCATGAGGCAGCAGACGGTATTTGTGTGTAGAATTTTGAGGAAAGACATAATTAATGTATTGCAATCTGTAATAAAGACTGTAGCATAAAAGAAAGAGCACATAAGGAAATAGTTCTGTAATCGTCATTCAGTATTCGGTATTATTTTTCCACTTAGGTGGCTGGACTCCATGCAGCAAACGATGTCTGTCCACAGTAGCAATCTGCTGGGTGATACTGGTAATAATCACTGGTCTGCGCATCTATTGTGAGTATAAATTATGCCGTCCTTATACACGTCAATAAAGATTGAAGTTTCAAAATAACATTGAATGATGAGAATGTGAGTTTCTGGGATCATTTGAAACTGATCCAAAACCAAGACCTTCCCCTCAAACACCTGACACCAGCTGTAAGATTAGATTCAATCAGATAAAGTTCTTCTCATGTTTTCTGGAGCCTTTTCAAGGCTCAATGGACTGTAGATTGCTATGCACTTCATTGGCTGAAGTGTTGAAATCATTGTCAGATGAGTAGAATTGCATGATATGGTATCCAGTGAACCTCGTTTTTCGCGGGGTTTGCATTCCTAAAAGAACCCGTCAAGTAGTTCCCTTTATTTTTTACAATTATTATACAGCATAATTAAATACTCTACATTGAAACCAAAGAACAAAACCTGTTTTTTTAAACAAATATAATGCTTTCTTACAAATGACTACAGTAAAATAATCATGTTAATCATCAATACGAGATACAGTAGGACAAATTGTGACGCTGCGGCTGGACTTCGCTCTGCAGTGTCTTTATCTCCTGAAGCCTGTGGTGAAGATGTGTTTTTTCAAAAGAAGAACATAGTTATCATTAGTTATTGTCGCTCTTTTCTCGTCTGGGCAAAAACATTCACCAAAATTTGCCAGGCTGTATTACGTATATTTAAATACCGTAACGTTATTGGAACGTTACAGTGTTTAGAGAAGAAGCGCAGAGACTGTTCAGCCAATCAGGACGCAGAACACAACGCACTGTGAAAAAAAACTGCACAAAAAATTCTGCGAGGCCATGAAAGGTGAACTGTGTTATAGCGAGGGTTCACTGTAATGGATATGATTGGATCAAGAGAAAGGATGGATTGACTATTTAAATATTTGTCAATTAGAAGAGAAGCTGGTGGCATTTGGCTCAATGGTGTTCAGTATTTTTGTTAATGGAAACTAAGATTGACTGTGAGTTGATTGTGATGGATTTATTGACTCCAAAGAATCTCAGCTTCCTTATAACTGAAGTGCGTAACTTTTATGAAAATTATTTTTTTAATATATTTGACAAAACTGTCCCTCTTTCCTGTCCTGACATTATGGCATTAGACAAATCATTTGTAAAAAGATCAAGCTCCTTCACTTCCTCCCAGTGCTACTGCTGCCATCTGAAGAAGTGCATCAATCCCAGTCAAAATCAACCAATCAGAGCCAGGAGGATGGTCTTGTTGGTGTCAATCACCCTTGTGTATCCGGTGCTCAGTGAGCTAATGGAGGAGAAAACTGTTTATCTGCTGTCATTGGTGGCCTCCTGGCTCTGATTGGTCCTTTCTGTCTGACCCGTGTATTTCTGTAGTTAGTAGGGGGAGTATGCAGAGGCCAGATTAGCTGTCATACTGTTACGACACAGTGACAGTTTTAACAAATATATAAGTTACATACCCCGGCTTTAAAAAAGATATTCCCTCTGGCTGCATGTCTGAAGAATCTCCTCTGTATTAGAAGGGAACCTCAAGAAGCTGTCAGAGACAGTGACCCAGTACCTCCATTCCCCTACAATCATCACAAGTTTCCTTGGAAGGTGGCAGCTCTGCCAACCATGGTGCCTGCTGGAGAACGTCACCAGAACCGCTTTGGTCTTCCTGGAGTTTGGGTGAAGACCAGTTGTCTCACACCAGGTTGCAGCCATGATGCACAGTAGAGCTGGAGAGCACAGAGATCAGGGTTGTGCCACTGGTGGACTCCACCAGATGTTAGGGAAGAGAGCAAATAGCTGAGTTTATTACATTGATGGCAACTAGCTTCAGAGATCATTGCTGTTGCCAACAGAGACACCATGACCTGAAGTCATGGTTATTAGTTTATTGTTACACAAGGATATTCAGTTCTACCCTTATGTGGAACAGAAATAATACTGAAATGTATTTTATGTCTGTCAAAGGTAACCAAAATTAATCAAAATTATCTTCTCACATTTTAGATACTTTTCTCCTTTCTGCTAAGTTGAAGGAGTCTGAGGATGTAAATCAGCATCTTAATGAAAAAGTCCAGATACTACAATCAGATTTATGGCGACTGCAAAAACAAGAAGCTTCTACAAAGGACTGGAGAGAACCTGGCTTTGAGTGGACCAAAACTACAATGCCTGAAGCACAACCTTCCTACGCCACACCAAGTCCTTACTACAAAAGACCACGTCCCTACAACTACGCCACACCGACTCCCTACTATGGCAGACGTCCATACTACAAAAGACCACGTCCCTACTACGGCAGACGTCCATACTACTACGCCACACCGACTCCCTACTACGGCAGACGTCCATACTACAAAAGACCACGTCCCTACTATGACAGACGTCCATACTACTACGCCACACCGACTCCCTACTATGACAGACGTCCATACTACTACGCCACACCGACTCCCTACTACGGCAGACATCCTTACTACAAAAGACCACGTCCCTACTATGACAGACGTCCATACTACTACGCCACACCGACTCCCTACTATGGCAGACGTCCATACTACTACGCCACACCGACTCCCTACTACGGCAGACATCCTTACTACAAAAGACCACGTCCCTACTATGACAGACGTCCATACTACTACGCCACACCGACTCCCTACTATGACAGACGNNNNTACTATACCACACCACGTCCCTCTTACGCCACACTTCCATACCACTACACCACTAATGACACCTCATCACACTCCTATAACACATTCCAGCTAATCTATGCTGTTCTTCTACTTCTTTGCCTTTGACTCCCTGTTTTACTCTTTTTGGGTCACCAAACTAATTAAGGAGGAAACATTGGTGTTTGGAAATGTCTTAAGGTGGAACTGTACAGTGGTCACCCATAACATTTTGACCAACAGAATGTTACTGATGCAGCTGTTAGTGGGTGGGAGTCATCCATGTTGTTTTGAAGGACCAGCACTGATTGGCAGGTGGTCATGATGTCATTCCTGATTAGTTATGGTGAAGTGGTCATTATTTCTCTTTCTCATCAACAGACCCAACACTTTGGTTCTGACTTCCTTCAAACACAATTCAAGTCATTCCAGATGCTTTTTGAATTTTCTGGCCAACCTTCTGCTTTGTTCCAGTTTCACATAAACAAGAAATGAAGAACAGATAATTGATTATTAATCTCTTACTTTCATAAGAAGCAGCAATTATTTGTGTCCAATAAGCTCTTTTGTAAAAAAATTAAGAACAAATTGATTCCTTATCGCATTAAAGTTTTTCTGATATTTGATGTTAGAGAATTGTTTATAACATTATTCTATAAACAGATTGTTTTCATTTCATTTCTACTTCTTCCAATCTGACTAAATGCTTTGATTTGTCTTAACTGGATATTAAATGGATGTTTTGTTTACCCAATACATCATGGTGGACTTTGCTTTTACAGCTCTGAAATATTACTATAAATGAATAAAAATTGATTTTTGAAATACTTATTTGAAAGTGGATGCATTTTGTTCTGTTCATAACCAAAACCCTTCAGTAATATTTTGAAGTGAGAGCCAACAAATGTAAATTGCTTGTGTTTGGTGAACTGTATAAAGATGCATTCAGATATTAATATCAAAAATCTAGCCACAAATAGTTTCCAGCCATTAGCATGAAACACTGGTGTCCATAGTCCATTATCAAGTCCTTCTGCTGCCGTCAGCACAGCAGTTCACCAAGAGTTCAGTCACTTTAACTCTGCTAGTGGCTTTGAGACGAGTTGAACCTGCTGGGTGAACCAGCTGCTCCTTCCTCAGAGAAAACTTATGAGTGTTTAAAGACATGATGGTAGCTTTGTTGTGTTCATCCATATCTGCTTGCTAATTATATTATCACAGTAAAAAAGCTAATAGTTAGCTGAAGAACTGTTTTCCTGAGACTCTGGAGTTTAAGCACTGGAGTCTCAGTGCAACAGTTTGGCCAAAGTCAAAAAGAAAGATAAGTTTTCATATTCATAAGTAAATGACAGACAGAAGCAGAAGATTCAGAGAAACGTTTAAATAAAGCAGAAGAGGATGAATGAAACCACAGCCGACTGAGAGGAAGTTCAACTCTTTCATCATCATTTCTGCTGGTGAACCGACGTTTCTAACATCACACTGTCCTTCAGCCTGATTGAAGCTGATAACTCCAGTTTTTACGCGTCTGCAGATGTGATTTTCGCTTGATTATTGATGATATTTCACTCTGTGGAACAAAATTAAATTATGTTTATTTGTTAGACTTTCCTTACTTAAACTCAAAGCCAATTCCTGGTAAGATTCTGTGTTTTTGCAGGGAACCACATTTCTTCATTCTCCGACTGGACAGCGTCTGTCTAAAAATTGGTTTAAATATCTTGCAGTTTTACCAACAAAAACTTGCCAATTTCTTTAAATCTTAAATTTTAAGTTAAAACTATTTAAAATCTGCTAAATTTATCTCTGCTGAAAGCATAAAATCAAATGTAATATTATTCTTATCATTAAAAAGCAGATATGAACTAAGTCCAGGGATTTTCAGGAGGTTCCCGCTGATTTAGAGGAGAATAAGCAGCAGTTTACTTTGATTATACCTCAGGCCGGCTCGAGTCTTTATATGTGAATCCTCCATCAATTTAGATCTGTTCCTAAGAACAAAGTTTATGTTGTAAAATCTTCACACTGTGGAAAAAGCTGCTGTTAAATTTGAAATCTGTTACCAGATTAATATTCCAGAATATTCTAAATTTAAGAAAATGAAGTGTTGTGTTTACGTCCAGAGAAAAGCTGCTGACCTTCCTTCTGCGAGTGGAGCTGAAGTGAAGGTTCATGTTGAGCTCCATGTCCTAGTCAAAGGGCAGCGGCTGCATTCCTGTTCCGAGCTTCGACCAGGTTCTGCAGTCTGGACCCCCGGCCTGTGAATCCAAACACAGCAGGGTCACGACCTCGCCATGTTTGTTCGAGGTCGCGGTAGGTGTCACAGCGGCCGAGCAGCGGCGGCCATGACTGGCTCCGGAATGACAACAAGTTCAGCCGGAGAGTTTCCGCCTAATTTGTTGGTGTTTTTCTTTCCCAAAGCCGGAGCTCAGCCGACAGCGCAGGCCGTTTAACTCCATCAGTGTTCCGCTTTACTTTGGAGCCGCTGTTGTTCCCCTGAACCCAGACCGCGACCCGGTTCTGTTTGAACAGCCCTCCACAGGCTTTAAACTGTTATGATTACGTTTGATAATTCAGAAGCAAATCCCTGAAACAAAGAGCAGAGAGCTAGCCAAACACGGAAGTTCACAGGTTGGCAAGGAGTCATTTTGCAACAGCTTGATGTTTTCTGAGGAGAAAAACTTCAGCAGACTCTGATTGGACATTTCCACTTCAGCTAACAAACATCCGAAGGCTTTAGCTTATGGTTGCATCACTTTAGGTTTAAATGAAGAAAACTGGTGCTAACCTGACGAAATGCTGCAGAAACTTACCTTGTGTGTTTTCACCAGAGCTGCTCTGATTGGCTGCACCTGTGGAAGAGAAGCCAATCAGAAAGGGTGATTGGCTGCTCAGGAAGGCTGCATGCTGGTGGAGCCGTTAGCACAGCTAGCTAACAGCTAGCTAGCGGCTAGCTAGCGGTTAGCTAACAGCCAGAGGTCAGCCTGGGTTCCTCAGTCTGCATGCAGTTTGCATGTTCTCCTTGCACATGTGCTGGTTCTCCCTGGGTACTCCGGCTTCCTCCCACCTTCCAGATACATGCAGACTGAAGCTGAAGAGGAAAAGAAGCAAATTTCACTCAAAAACTTTTTTTTTTTTTTTTTTAGACAACATGGAAGTTTTAAAAGTAAAAAGTTTTTAGATTTTTTTCTAGAAAATTTCTGAGTTAATCTAAAATTTAATCTCAGAAATATTTTTGGCAAATTTTCAGCTGTTCAAACTCAGAAGTGTCCTTGTTTTTTCAACTTTTCAGAGTTTTTTGGTATAAATTTACTCCCTTTTTTCAGTGTTGTAAAATGGTCTCCAGCTGCAGCTCAGATCTTTTTTGCTCCATTCTAACTTTTTTTCTGCTGCCATCCTAACAGGAAGTCATGGTTGTTTTGAAGCAATCTGATTGGCTGACAGGTTTTAGTTTTATGCTACACTGCCCCCTATGGGTTTGGCATGTTTAGCTCAACACTCAGGGAATTTCTGCGAGTTCATGTGGATGAAAACCTTTCTAAAACAAATCCTGCTTGTCTGATATTATGTGGTTTAGGTATTGGTTTTTAGAAAGACTCAGCTACTCCTCACAAAGCTGGTTGCCATAACAACCAGTGACTCAGCATTTTCAAATCAGCTTCTCTTGTTTTTTTTTACATTTATCCCAAACCAAGAAAGCCTCAGTTTAACACAGCAGCATGCAGTTTATGCAGCAGCATGCTGTATATGTTGGTTTTTCATTTCTTTCCCCTTTCAGGATCATTCCTACAGTTTTACTTGATTTTTGTAAAATGTCTTTGAGTGTTTTGCCAAATTAAATATATTATTAATATGTTATTATAATCTCTCCAGGCATTAGTGGCTGTAATGTGTTGAGTTTTTCTCAAGGTGCCTTTCTGTTTAGAAATGTGTCTTTGATGAAACTTGAGCCCAGATTTGTCTCCAATCCAGAGTATTTTGTATTTTTCCTGTTGATGTTTGTCACCTTAGAGGAGTTTGGAGGTTTTATTGGGAAACCAGAAGGATCTGATCAGCAGCGGTTCAGTCAAAGCCTCCCGGAGCTGAAAACACGTCTGACCTGCTGCTGACCTCCTGCTGCAGCTTGCATGACTGGATCAGACGGCCATTTTTTACAGTGTATCCGTCTGTCCCTGCTGTAAAAGCAGAGAGGCCGTCTGTGTGTCTCTGTGTGAGTGTTGTTGCTGAGTGCAGTGACCTGAGGTTACACTCTCCCTGTTCCCGTTAGCGTAAATATCCCTCTATTAGCACCAAGTGATCTGAAAGCTCCGATCTGTCAGAGCCGCTGGAAGCTTTTAGACAGACAACAGAGGAAAACCAGCGCCGTCTCTTTAACCCTTCGACTGGCCGCCCAGCGCTTCGGCCGCAGCGCAGGAACCTCCTGCCGCAGCGCAGGAACCTCCTGCCGCTGCCGGGACTACCAGACAGGAAGTGGATCGTCTTTCTGAGGTTTGATTCGTTCATCAGAGGCAGGAACTCCGACCCGAACCGGGTCAAAATATGACCAAGAGCATTTAGGTTCTCTAAATCACTATTATTACATCACTGATATAAAACATCCCATAATATCTGGCTGTTTATTCATGATGCTGATTGTTCTTTAAAGAACCTCAGAGGCCAGAACCAGAACCTCTGCAGCTGGACTCTGATCAACTTCTGCAGGAATTTTAGGAGATTTTTAGGATTTTATTTTTGAACATGACCTTTTCTGTATTACTGCATCATGAAATCATAACGAAACACATTTACATGAATGCAGAGTAATGCAGGAATGCTGCAGGGTTATGAATACTTTCAGTTTTCAGCAGATTCAGATTCATCTTCCTGCTTCTTTAAACAGAGCTTATCTCTGCTCTCCTCCTCTGACCCAACATGGCTTCCGTCTGCTGCCACTGTAAATATTTATGAACGTGTGAGGTGCTCAGAGGTTCACGGCCGCATCTAAAAGGCTTTCTGCCCGAACGCTGTCATCAGTCAGGGGTTCAGGTGTCGGTCCTGCTTTGTGATCTGCAGCTTCAAAATTACACTAAAGGACAGCAGAGAAAAACAGTTCAGAAAGACGAGTGTTTCTTTCTTTAAAACGTTTTTTCTTCTGCTAATTCCTGCAATTCTTTAAATCTAACCTCAACAATGTCAGTTCCTATCAAACACAAATAGAGCTAAAGTGGAAAAACTTGATGTAGGTGCATCAAACATATCAGCACTGACCTCAGAGAAGCAAATGTTGCTGGCCATCAATCTGGGAAGGGTTCAAAGGTCATCTCCAAACCATCTGAAGTCTGCAGAGAGGAAGATTATTCTCAAGAGGAAGACATGTCAGAGTCTCAGAGGTTTCAGAGAAACGACCAGAAACATCAAGAGCCTTTAACCTACAGGCAGGTTAAAGGTTAAAGGTCATGAAAAGGTTAGAAAAAGACTGTTAGGAAGGGTTGAAGCAGGCCATAGGGCCTCCTTCCACCTGTCCAGCACGGTGGTGGAGGGATGATGATGTGGGCTCGTTTAGCTGCTCCAGAACCTGGAAACCTTTAGTGGACCAGAGGTTTTCTGTAACAGGGAGTTTCTTCTTCAGTGTGATTACAAAATAAAGTTATTTTTCTCTCAATTTATCAGGAGAAAAATCTGCAGCGTTAATGTGGATCTGATGGTGAATCTTTTCTTCCTGTGGACTTTAATTTCAAACCAACGGCTCGTCTTTTGCCTGATGTGACGATTTGTTTCTCTCAGCAGCAGCTCGTCTCCATGTTCAGTTTGCACACGAGATTTTCTAATCCTCCTTCTTCTCCTGCAGGTTAAAGTAGAGCTGGAGGAAGATCAATTCTCTGATTGATCACATTTTTGGTTTTGTGGAAGATTTAATTATTTAAACAGTTACATTTTTCCCACCAAAGCTTTTCTTGGGTTTTCATGGCTCAGAGTGACTCCAGGCGGCCATCTTGTCTGAGAAGCGTTTTTTTTTTTTACAGCTTCTGTTTATTTGGACTTTGAATTCATATCAACTCTGTAACAAAATATACAAAAATTACAATCAAAGTAATACAAGAATAATCATATGACAATAAAATCTAAATAATATCAAAATAAAGTCTTAATGTTAGGAGAATAAAGTAATAATTTTATAAAAACTCCAACATGAAAATAACAAAAAAGCTTTTTTCTCATTAAACAACTTTTTTCTTGTAATTTTAAGACATTCTTTTGGTAAAATTGCCTTTTTGATCTGTTAATATTATGACTTTATTCTCATATTTACTCTGTTGTACAACTCAAAAACTGATGATTGAAATAAAAATCACGTTTTAAAAATATTGTTTGACATTTCTAATTAATTTTCTTAGAAAAGAAAACAACAAAAAATGCTTAAAATTGTAAATTTGATCTAGTCTTCACAGAACAGAACCAAACCCAGACTGGATCCAAACATCTGAAACTATTTTGAACAACAGGATCTGCTTGAATCAGGTTATAGCTCAGAAATGAGGAGCTCCAGATCTCCCAGTTGTTCTCTGAGCTGTGAGAACTGAACATGTTGACGTTCAGCTGACGTTTCAGGGAATCATGGGAGATAAACGGAGGTTTCTGGGTGCAGGAGAGCAGATTTACTGATGAACATCATCAGGATTCAAGAGGATCAGCTGAACAAAGAGGGAAAACTTTCACTCTCTGGCTTCAGGAGGAAATCCTGAAATCCCAAAGCTCAGTCCGGCTCAGACCAACACGGCGGATAAAAACCAGTAAAGGTTCCGAACCCTGAAGAAAGGATGAAGCAGAAACGCTCTGAGGATTCAGCCGCCGCTCTGTCACTTTAAACACCAACCTGCCTCAAGTTGGTCTTTTATTCAACAAGATCCTTCAAAATAAAACCCGGTAATTAAGTCGACTTTACCTTCACTCTTAGATTTACAAAACAGAGGATGTAAAGTGTGATTCCTGTGAGCTCCACAACAAACCGAGCCGTTCTCACCGTCAGACGTTTGTTTTTCACACAGGACTGCAGCAGCGGGTTGGAGGTTGAAATCCCGTGTTGTTCTGGAGGAAAGTTTCTAAATCCAGATACAAACAGAGTCAAACGGGACGGACCACCGTGTTTAGAAGAGCTCACCTCCGGTCCGCTGCAGCAGCAGCTGCTGCAACTGATTCTGACAACAATCTGATTACATTCATACACAAACAATAAATAAATGATTCTTCTTCAGACTCCTGTAGTTCAGGTTAAACCTCTTTATGTTGAAAGTTTGGAGGATTTCTCTCCTCTTGATATTAATTTCTGCCTGACATTCATCATTCTGAAGAATAAACAATTATTTACTAACTAGAGGAAAACATCTCAGGCAGAAGTGAATGTTCCCAATAATGATCAATGAAAACATTCAGACTGAGGTCAGAGCATGAAGATCAGAAACATGACAGACAACTGATGAGCTCCACCTGCAGGCCTCAGTCAGCTGATTAAAGGTTAAAGGTCAGGGAAAGGTTTTAAAAAGTGTTTAGTTGAAATTGTGAAACATGTCACTGCAGTTATCAGGCATGGTGGTGGTGGGTGGTGATGTGGGCACAGGAACTGGAAACATTTCAGTCATTTAAATCTCGTTTCCACTGAGCTGGAAGGTCCGACTCCAACTGGACAAGCAGGATTGAACCCAAACGCAGCGCGAGGCGTTAAGGTGACGCACAGAAAAAACGACTTCAGCAAAAAACTGAATTTGAGCATCAAGACTTTGTGTGATCGAAACTTTAGTCGAGTTTTCTGCTGTTTCTGTTTCTCTGACGTTTGGTTACCTTAGATAGAATCTTTAAAGCAATGAAATGAAACAGTTTTTAAAGTCAGATGGAAAGAAATGTCTGATTTTGTTTGGAGCTGAAGCCAGAATGTTAGGAATGAGCATTTTAACCACTTTAACCAGTCAGAGGGGAAACCATTAAACCCAGTTGAGCTGTGAGTCACGGCGTCATGTTAAATCCTGCGATCCATTTCACAAAGCGGTGGAGTTTAGACAGACAGAACCAGGTTTACTGCGGACTCTCTGCAGCGATTGGAGCCTCTCCCTCCAAACCGCAGAGCTTTGTTTACCACACGCTGCAGGACGCAGCAGGCTGACACACTTCCATCACTTCACAGCCACTGACTGATTTCACAGATGCATTAGTGCATAGCTGCAACTTACAACTGTTTGCAGGCAAGAAGCCGTCCTCCACAGACACACCATGCAGCTCCCCGCCCCTACAGCTCAACCAAAACAGTGATTAAGGTTTCAACTCTTCACCTCAACGTCAGAACTGCCGGCGGATCCGCCACCAGGTGTAATTACAGGTGAGGAGACGGGCGGCGGTCCAGCTCAATCTACCTGCTTGCGTCAAAGATGACTCTGCCTTAACCTCGAAGCGAGGTGTGCTCCGACACACGCGAGCGTTCAAAAAGAAAACGTAAAAACAGTGAGCAGTAGCAGCCGCTGCAGATTAGAGGCTGTAAACAGCAGCAGAGGAAAGTCAAGGTTCAGACCAGGCAACGTTTACCGTCTTACTCCATTTTCTGAACTGGTTCGTTTCATTCCTCCTGAAGCAAAGAGCTGCTCAAATGGAGATGCTGTTTTCCTCTGAATTCTTGTTCTAAAAAAATCCATCAATATTGGGTTTCTTATTGTCTTTCACGCAATAAATAAATAAAAGCTGTTAAAAAAGCACAAAATAGCAAAACCCAATGAGAAAGTTCAATGCTAAATTCACATTTAAATTTGCTCCTTAAGTTTGGAATAATTTCCAAAAACCAGACTGAGTTGTATCTGACATGAGGTTTAAAACTAAGACAAAAACTGACGACACATCATGGAAAATATCACAAACTGATTCATTCATTTCTGTTTCAGAGATTCTCAGTACGTTACCATGTTCACATCCTTAAACTACAACCAAGAAAACGTTTCGAAAACCTTACAAACAAAGTATGAAGCTGGAAACTCCTGACTGAAGTTACTGAAGGGTTTTAGTTTAGTCAAATGTTTGGCGTGAAGTGGAATCATATGAAGATCAACAGTTTATCTTCTTAAACTTTGGTAAAGGTGTTTACAATCTAACCGGTTACCATAGTAACTTTAATAACAAAACAGCACAAAAATATCAAAGTAAACCATTTTTATTAACTTAAATAAAATAAAATATTCGATGATGAGTTACAACTGAGACACATTTAGGATGTTTCTAAACCAAAACCTTCCTAAACATTTTGAAACAAGTTTCACCAACATGGAGCCAAATTCATAAACTAGACAACAGATTTACATAAATACATTGTTGTATTTAAAATATTTTATGATGATTTATTTCCTCCCAGACCAGCAGGACAGAAAATGACCTGAACACAATCAATAAAAACTCTGTAGAAAAGTGGCGCCACCTTGTGGATAAATCTATCATCACGGATTACAAAAGCAACCATTTATAATAATAATAATAATAATAATAATAATAATAATAATAATAATAATAATAATAATAATAATAATAATAATAATAATTCTGCTGCTTAAGTTCAGTTTTTAATTTATTTGGAGTTAAAAGAAATTTATCAGAAAATTCAACAGTTTGACTCATTTTATTTTGATTCATTTATAAAATGTAGAAATTTTCCCTCTTAACAGATTCCTCAAAAATAAAACTATTTTGGAGAAATTTATTGAATGAATTCTTTCGTGATTTAATATTTTCACTCAATAACTTATTGTTGAAATAATAAACAATCATTTGATTTATAAAACTGATTTAGTCCCTTTGAGGTTTTCGCTTCCTGTGACCAACAGGAAGACGAAGCGACCAAACTACAAAATGTCACAACGCACCTTTAGAGATTAAATACATTAACATGCAGAATAAAGTGAATTTGTAAACATGATTATAACCAGAAGCAAAAGGTTTTTAAAACTTTACTGGAATTAACTGAGTCCAGCCAGCAGAGGGCGCTGAAGAATGAAAAGAGTCACCTGCTTCTTGTTCTATTAATTACAATATAAAAGACAAAACGAACAGAGGTTAATCTATGTATGAAATATAAAAATCAATAATCAATAATCTGATCCTCATCAGTTTATTAACCTGTTATTTCAGTCACGGTTTTACTGATAATCACAAACAGGCTGAAATAAACAAAATGTGTTAAAAAGCTGCAACCTTCACTTCTAGCTCTATGGCAAGCCGTTTAACATAAACTCACTTTCGTCTGACTATCCGTAATTACATTCTAAATATCTAAAAACGCATTTTGACTAGATAAAATGTAATTTTTAGATATCTGAATTAAGAACTGCTTTGTCCTGTCCAAACAGTTGCCTGCAGAATTTTATGTTTCCTGCACAAAATTGTCAGTAAATGCCACAAATTAGAAAGATCTCAGCAATGTTGGATATTTGGAGATCACAAAACTTCATGGACTTTAAAACTGCTTCAGAAATCTGCAAAGAATTTCCTCTTTATTCATTTCCGACGAACTGAATGAACTTAAAAACATCTTCGAAAAGCTAAAAGCATTTTCAACATTAAAGTTGCGCATTTTCAAACATCTTTTTGCTCTATTTTTTATTGTTTTATTAAACTTTCAAATTGTTGCATAAGTCAGGGACGTTTTGACTAGACAGAATACATATTCAAGATATCAGTAATATTATTCTGACTGGTCAGATTGTTAATTCAAGAAATCTATAATGTAGTTTTCTCTAGTCAAAACTACATATCTCCTGTCCAAAAATAAATGTAATATATCTTGATTTATGTTGTCATTAGAGATATATTTAGTTAGATTTATGACTAGTCAAAACTAAAATCGAGAAATCTTGAATTTACTTTATGACTAGTTATAATTTAATTATGTCAGATTTACCAACTCAATGGTAAATCTGACGTCATTTCGACTAATCAGAATATAATTAGAGATATATTAAACCGCTAAAACGTTTAGTCATAAAACAATTTGAGATTTGGATGTGAGGGCGGTGAAACCGAATTTATGTTAAAACGGTTTTCCATAAAGCTGCTTATGCAGGAGCAGCAAATCCAAAGAGATCAAACAAAATATCAACATTAAGGATTAATCTGAGAAAAAATCACAAGCATCTCATTTTCCAGCGTATCAAAAACCAGGAGGAGAAAAATGTTTTTTCATAAACTGATTTTGATCGATCTGTGGAGGTTTATTGAGAACTTAAACAAAATTAGAAACAAAAACTGATCATGGCTAAACGACATAGAAATATGAATAATTTGAAAACAAAATAAATTCTGATCCATTGCAACAAACAGAATGAAGAATAAAACAAAGAAATAAATTGAAATAATAAAATCAGGATGAACAAAATAAAAATTAAGATAAAATCAGATAAATGTATTAAAATGCTGACATAAAATAAAGAAAAATGGAAGAAAATTTTATTATATCAGTTAAAATATTGAGAGAAAATAATGACTTGTTTTTTAAATTTAGTTTTTGGTTCATTTTCATATTTTCTTGATTAGAAAATCAAACCTGAAGCTGAAAAGAATCTACAGATTTTAAGATATAAATGTTTTCATTTAATTGAGTCTAATAGATAGTTTTATTAAAATCTCTCTGCGCTCCGTCAGAGCAGCAGCAGGGAGGCGGATGATGCAGCTGCTGCAGCAGCAGCATCAGCTGCAGCAGCTGCAGCAGCAGCAGCCGGAACCTGCTGGGTGACAGGAATCTGTTACCTGCAGCGGACAGAGCGCAGAGCTGAGGTGAGTCCACTGTGACTCAGTCTGAGACCGAACACGGAACCGACCGGTTCCCCTCGAACCGGAACCTCCGGACTCACCAGCTGTCACTGGGTTCTGTCGTCTCAGGTGTTTCTGCTCCTTTGGACCGAACCGTCTCTGATTCTGGGAGACAAACGGAGGAAATCTGCAGATTTTCTGCTTTATTTTTTAGTTTCAGAGAAGAGTTTAGATTCTGAGATCTGATTAAATGGAAAACTACACGCTGTGGAGGAATTTCACCCAAGTTCTGTCCGAACTGGACGGGATGGGTGGTGAGGAAGAGGAGGCAGAGGAGGAAGGCGTCAGTGGGAACGGACTGCGCGTCCTGATTGGCTGCATCCTCTTCCTGCTCATCGTGTCCACGCTGCTCGGGAACACGCTGGTCTGCGCCGCCGTCATCAAGTTCCGCCACCTGCGGTCCAAAGTCACCAACTTCTTCGTGATCTCGCTGGCCGTGTCCGACCTGTTCGTCGCCGTGCTGGTGATGCCGTGGGAGGCCGTGACCGAGGTGACCGACCGCTGGCTGTTCGGACGTTTCTGCGACGTGTGGATCACCTTTGACATCATGTGCTCCACGGCCTCCATCCTCAACCTGTGCATCATCAGCGTGGACCGCTACTGGGCCATCGCCAGCCCCTTCAAGTACGAGCGGAGAATGACGCACCGCGTGGCGTTCGTCATGATCGGGGTGGCGTGGACGCTGTCCATCCTCATCTCCCTGATTCCGGTCCAGATGAACTGGCACAGGGCTCTGGAGGAGGAAGTGGCGGCCATCTTGGACCGGAACTGGACAAACTCCACCAACCTGACCGGAAGCGCCTCGGCGTCCACGAGCTGCGTGGCCAACTTGAACAAGACCTACGCCATCTCCTCCTCCCTCATCAGCTTCTACATCCCGGTTCTGATCATGATCGCCACTTACACCCGGATCTACCGGATCGCTCAGACCCAAATCCGCAGAATCGCGTCTCTGGAGCGGGCGGCGGAGCAGGCTCAGAACCAGGGCCACGCAGTGACCCGGAACCAGCAGCAGCACCGGGCCGCCGACGAGGCGTCGCTCAAGTCTTCGTTCAAGAAGGAAACCAAAGTTCTGAAGACGCTGTCCATCATCATGGGTGTGTTCGTGTTCTGCTGGTTGCCGTTCTTCGTCCTGAACTGCACCGTCCCGTTCTGCGACCCGCCCTGCGTCAGCGACACCACCTTCACCGTGTTTGTCTGGTTCGGCTGGGCCAACTCCTCCCTCAACCCGGTTATCTACGCCTTCAACGCGGACTTCCGCCGGGCCTTCGCCACCATCCTGGGCTGCAGCCGCATCTGCTCCAACAACGCGGTGGAAGCTGTGAACTTCAGCAACGAGCTGGTCTCCTACCACCACGACACCACCTTCCACAAGGAGGCGCTGGTTCCCGCGCAGCCGCAGCAGCGGCCCCGCAACCTGAGCGTGACCTTGGATGACCGGCTGGAGGACATGAGCGCCCGGTTCGACGAGGAGTCCAACATCTCCACCGGTTCTCCGAGCCGCGACAGGCTGCTGCTGCTGGAGGACAGGGCGGAGGTTTCCCTGGAAACCATCACACCCATGACGTCAGCAGCAGAACTGGACAACGAGGTTTTCATACCAGGACAAGTCCATCAGGACGGATAGAACCCAGCAGAACTCATCGGTCCAGGGTAGCATTGATGGGCTTAAAACTACAAACTGATTTGTTTCATACCAGATCGATTCCTGACTTGAACTGATTCTTTTCTTATTTTCTTTTCTCAAGAAGAAATTACAAATGACAAAGTATTTTCAAACTGTGGCTTTTATGTCAGTAATCCTTCTGTGACGGATTGTTAGGGATATAAGGAGAATAAAATCATAAAATCAGCAGAATAAAGACACAATTTAATGAGAAAAACTTTCAATAGTTACAACCTGATGTGATCAAATTCGTTCATCTGGTTGTTTCTTGTTTGTCATGTAAAAATCCTGACAGTAATTTCATGCTAATGATTTAAAAATGTGTCTATTAAATATTAGATGTAAAACTTTTACCAAACTGTCGCTTCACCAGGTGCTCAACGTTCCTCATTTTTCATTTTTTATGTTGGAGTCCTCATATAATTACTACTTTATCCTCACATTATTTTAGACTCTATGAGTGAATTCTTGTAATGTTATGACTTTATTCTCTTATTAAAAATAAAAACTCTTAGTCTGACCCAAATATTCATTGTTTACCTAAATTCAAACAAGATGGCCGCCCCAGGCCAGCTGACATCTCTGAGCTATGGAAACCTGAGGAGAGCATGGTGGGAAAAAACAGGTTTTCCAAAAAATAGATATTCAAAAACCAGAAATGTGATTAATCAATAAAATCGATTTATGGCCCAGTCCTGCTGGTCATCAATAAAAGATCTGACATCATAAGATGAACTCAAATGTTATGAAAACAGTTTTTATTCATTTGCTTTTTGCTCAGTACTGTGAAGGTAAATGAGGACAAAGCAAACCACACCAAAACAATGCACTAATGTCTGCAGGATGACTCAGCACTTTTATCAGCTGTATTATATTTAATGTTCTTTATTCAACCAAACAGCTGGAGTCACTCAGTTTCTGGTGTTTGTAAAACATTGTCTTCCTCTTTGGACTCGTTCCTCCGTCTCTGGAGTTTCTCTATAGAAGCATCTCATTGTGTTTTACCTTCATGATTTCAAAGACATGAGACGTTCATCACATCCACACAAGATGTCTGTAGAAATGTGTCTTCAGTGTTTAGCAGATGGGATAAAAAGTGGAGCCGGTCGGTTTAAGGACGAGCAGCAGCTGAACTCAGACCGGATTTCAGCTGCATTGACCTTAGCATTGACTTTAGCATTGACTTTAGCATTGACCTTAGCATTGACCTTAGCATTGACTTTAGCATTGACCTTAGCATTGACCTTAGCATTGACTTTAGCATTGACCTTAGCATTGACTTTAGCATTGACCTTAGCATTTTTGTAAAGCTTTAGCATTGACTTGAGCATTGACTTTAGCATTGACCTTAGCATTTTTGTAAAGCTTTAGCATTGACCTTAGCATTGACCTTAGCATTGACTTTAGCATTGATCTTAGCATTGACTTTAGCATTGACCTTAGCATTGACCTTAGCATTGACTTTAGCATTGACTTGAGCATTGACCTTAGCATTGACCTTAGCATTAACTTTAGCATTGACCTTAGCATTGACTTTAGCATTGACCTTAGCATTGACCTTAGCATTGACTTTAGCATTGACTTTAGCATTGATCTTAGCATTGACTTTAGCATTGACCTTAGCATTGACCTTAGTCAACCTTCATTTTTTATCTATGGATCGGTCAATCAACCCTTATTTTGATCAATCAAGCTTTGCTTTGATATTTTTTTGTTTCTCGTTGTTCTGCATCACAGTTTAGTGGAACCATCGTTTATCTGACTGATTTTTACCTTTTCCTAAGACAGACTAGTAATAGAACTGCAAGGCTATTTCTTTTTGTCTTTTCCTGTTAAATGAAGCTAAGAAGATAGAACATAAAACTAAGTAGAAATAATGAATTGTTCAACTTAATAGATTCTTAATTTTCATCAGGATGTAATGCTGGAACATTTTAGAACTGAATGGAAGTGAACAGGCTGAGGTCTGGTGGTTTTGTTGTCTGAGTGCCTCTGGTTGTTCTTTCATCTTCAGCCGGTGTTGAGTTGAAACGGAGCGGCGCTCTAAGGGCGTCGCACCGTGACCTCCAGCTGCACCTTGACCTCCAGCTGGCTTTCACAGCAGGCTGAGGCTTCGCTGCAGCCACATCTGATTCATACCAGAATGTCCTGATAATCCCTGAATGAAAATTACATTAAGTTCTCAGAAATAGATCATTTCAATGAAAGAAAATCAATTAACTCTAAAAATTCTGCTGGGTTATATTGTGGGATGAATCCAGCCTGTTGAGGTCGGGATGATTTTTATTTTTCCTCTGAACTTTGAGCCGAGCAGCTTTACTCTGATCTCTGACTGTACGTCTGTTTCTCAGACTCCAGCCGTCAAACCCTCCTGCGCTCTCTGCGCTGTCGCTCCTGCTAGAATATTTATGCCATAATGAGACTTTTCTTTGACACGTTTGATATGAAAGCTGATGCAGCCTGAGGCAATTTCTGATCCGATCCGCTGCAGATTCACTTCATTCCTTCTTTGTTTTGGTTTTGTTGCTATAAAATTTTAATTCTCAATCTTTTGCTCTTTGGTGTTTAGTGAAATAAAAGAAACATTATCAGCACATTCACCACATTCTTCATATTATTTTGTTTCTTAATGACTTTTAGTCTCAGAAAGCTGCAGGAACATTTCTGCAGCCCAACCAGGAATCATTGCTATTAAGCAATAAATCAAAAGTGCATTTAAAGATTACATGGTGCAGACTTTATGCAATTCATAAACATTTTTAAATGTTTAAATTAAAGTTTTAATGAAAAAACGTTTGTTTTTAATTAATTGTTGTATAAATAATATTCTTTTCATGATGCTGTAAACATATTTAGTCTTTAACTTGGTTTTAATTTGGTGTAAAGTTCTTGATTCTCTGTGCTTATGCATTTCTTCATCTGTTCTAATTTATAAGTTGATATCAATATTTATCTCTATCAGAAGATAAATTATGTCTGAATATCAAGATTATGTTTGAGATTTTTGTTACCAAACATAAAAACCATCAAATCAAGCTGTTGAGAGTAAAGAGTGTTTGTAGAGGAGCTGTGCTAGCATGTAGCATGGTGACATCATCAGCAGCTCAGAGTGATGAGCTGAGGAGTTTTCAGCGACAAGCAGCTCTTCATCCTGTGTGTCGGCCCGTTCTGGTCGGGAAACGGCCCTCAGACCCGCCGGAGGTCACGGCTCCCACTTTAATCACTGCAGTAATCAGAGCAGAGCAGCAGCGCTGATTGCAGCTGCCGCTCCGCCGATGTTCAGAGGCAGAAAGTGGACTCTTCTGTTTGCCGTCAAGAAGTCGGGACCATCACACATTTCAGCTCACAAACACTCTTCATCTTGATGAGGAGACAGGAAAGTCACCTCAGAGCTTCATCGGCCAGCTTACTAACACTTGATCTACAAACACTAAGAAATCCCTGAACTGGTTTCAAATCTGCTGGGCTCCTTCTGGGTAAATCCACCAAATCAAATGAAAGGTAAATAAATATGTTGTGAACAGATTCATTATCGGCTCTGAGCCGTTTGTTCAGATGAATCAGAGTCTCTGCTCTCTTCATCTCTGCATATATTTTCTATATCACACATGATATTCCTGTGTATTTCCTCCTGTTAAAAGCAGTTGTTCCTTCCCACTGTCACCACATCCTTGCTCAGGAGAAGGAATCGCAGCAAAGACCAGGACTTGATGCAGCTGACTGACTTTCTGCTGGTCATTTTTAGAATTATTATTTATTTTACCCAACATGTTTGGAGAACAAAACTAATTTCAGTTTAATTTTAATTAATTTTCATGGTGTTTTAACGGCTTTTTAACCAATTAATGAATTTCTTATTTTCAATTTAGCTCATGTTCTTAAAACAACCAGCAGGGGGCGTCCGAACCCAACAGAACCCTCTACAGTTTCTTTTCCTCTGTTTTAACTCACACCAAACAATCTCTCATCATTGGGTAAAGTAAGTACACCCCTGTCAGTCACATCAACAGACCATAAAACACTTCAGTTCTCTTCAAGAACCAGGCAGTCGGACTTTAAGGCGTCTTCATCACTGTTCTCCATTTTGTGATTGATTTATGCAAAAGTATCAGAACCGTCCATCAGTCAACCATCAAAATGCTTCTGCAGCATCAGTGTTCCTCCAGATCTATAAATTCATACATTAAGTGTTTAGTTGTGTTGAAGACGTCCAGATGATTCTGGTGCAGCTGCTGACCTGGACAGGCTGGAATATTAACACATCTGTCCAAACCTTCTTGTTCTAAAAGTTCATTTTTACTGTTCCAATAATAAACCTTCAAACTTTTCTGAACCTCCAAAGACAGAAAACAATGTCCACTGAAAAAAATGATTTTCATCTTTTTTCCACATATTTGACCTTCTGCAAAAGACTCCATTTTAGAAAACCAACAGCTTCTATAATTTAAAACTACTTTACAACCTTCAAGTTTTCTAAAAGCTGGTAAAATATATTTGAAGGTTTTTTACTGACAGTTGATGACAACCATCAATATGTAATCCAGTTTCTACAAAGCATATGAAAGTTTGTAAAGGTTTATAAAGATCATTGTCATAATTAAACTGTGATTAAATAAATAATTAAATCCATCAAATGCAGCAGTGATGCGTTTGGCAATGCTAATCAGAAACAGAAACGCTCCACAGGATCAGGTTCAATATTCTGCCTGAACTGAGCTGTTATGGAGAGTACTGGGATTTTCTCTGCTCACCAGCAGCTAACAGGATGAACTGGTTGGAGTTAAACTGGATCTTTTTCACTGTTTGTTCTGTAACCTGAAAACAGATGATGTTTCTGATTGGCTGCTGGTTTCAATGAGCCTGAAGGTCCAAATGAAGGACTTCTGTTAATTTACCTGATCATTGTGTTTCTGATAAGGTTCAGTTAATCTCTCTCTGAGGTAAAGTAAGAGCAGAGAAGCTTCCCTGCTTTAAAACCAAGGAAAGAGAGACGTGTCCGACTGAAAGGACTGAAATAATCCGTCCATTCATCCGTTAAAACTCGGCCTCCTCTGATGTCCTTTTGACCAAACTTTAATAAATGATGCTGCCCAGCTCCAGGACTCTCAGTGAAAAACAAGGTGACATATTTGTTGCTGATCGATCCAGACTGGGCGGAACGCCGCGTTTTCTTTGCCTCAGTTCATCCTCCCTCACCAGGCAGATATTTGGCAGCGTTCTCTGGAGGAAGGAGTTGGGATCTGCGTGGAGGCCTGAGCGGAATGAGAAGGAGCTGGCCGCCGACCACCGGGTGTCAGCGGGGGGTTAAGCCCTGACCCAGATTCCTGCAGGAGTCTTTGTCCTGCAGCCGGGAGAAGATCCTCCCCACCGGCTCCTCAGGGAGCCGAGGAGCAACCAGAGACACAACCAGGAGGCTGAAAACACAACGTTCAGTTCATCACAACGGTAATAAATCCATTAACGTTTTAAAGGTTATTCTGATTAAGACTCATTGTGAATTAATGGACACATTAACATTGTTTTATCTGAGGTTCCCAGTCGGGTTCAGATCTGACCTCAGGTCCAAAATTCATCACCTCAACCTGGTGACATAGTGACCGTTACCCTGGAAACCCACAGATCATCAGCAGCTGCGTTTACATTACAGATGTGCAAAACTTTGTCCATATTCCTTGAATGTAAAAAAAACCAAACAATTGAGTAATTCTTGTTTCCATCAAATAAGAAACACGATTAAAATGACGTGAATAAGTTTGTTCACTGGATAAGTCATTAAAAATATCCTCATTCTGCCACTTCCTGTCGACTTCTTCGTCTTTTCCTCCAGTAGTAACATCCAGCTGTTGATCACATGACTCATGTGATCCAAAAATCATGTTTTCATTGCAGTTTTGCAAAATATATTACTTTTGATACACCTGGAGCTGAATCTCATCCTATAAAAACTCTTTATTGAAAAATGTGAGTTTTTTCTCAATTATTCTGTTTCCATTAAGCAAATTGATTTTTGTAATTCCAATTTGCATGATTTCATGGTCAATGGAAGCAGCTGGTGAACCGATCCTGGATTGAGGAAGTTGCTCTTGTTTTCATGTTGAACCAGAATCAGAGGCTGATGATGGAGGAGATTAGAGATTAGAGATTAGAGATTAGATTAGAAAAACAGCTGAAATCTGTGTGGCGAATGAAGAGAAACCCTACAGACACTGTTGTTGTTTTCTCACAGATGCTTTCTGAGGGGGGTAAATGTGGGGGGTAGATGTGTGGGGTAGATGTGTGGGGTAGATGTGGGGGGTAGATGTGGGGGGTAGATGTGTGGGGTAGATGTGGGGGTAAATGTGGGGGGTAGATGTGGGGGGTAGATGTGGGAGGGTTTCTCAGGGCAGTTCTTCGAACAGCCCCCCCTGGGCCTCCTCTTTCTCCTGCTCCTCCTTTATCCTCGTCTCATGCTCTCTTTTATCCGAGAGTCTGCGGCCCCCACGCTCTCACAGAGACTCCGACCTCTCAGCAGCATCCAAGGGTAAGAAACGGCAACAACTGCCTCTGCTTTCAGAGCCACAACCTGCCTGGTGCAGAACGAGAGTTATGACTTATTAAGGAGGATAACGGAGATCAGAGGATTATTATCGTGCTGCTGCTTGTCTTTGTTTGACTTTCTTCATGGCAGAGAAACTCTGAGAAACTCCAGAAATGTTTTGATTTTAAAAGATGCATTTCGTTTTGATTTAGCAGTTTTGTAGAATAAATGTCATCTTAGTGGGAGGGAGAGGAACGATCTAGTCTGGTTCTGACTCTTTTGTTGCACTTTAACTTCCTGAAGCAGCTGAATCCGACTGAACTGAATCCGATGAATTCTGGATTTTCAAGATAAACTGTTAACTATGCTAACTTCTAGTAACTTTTGCATCCAGTAAAAGTTACTGGATGCAACCAGAATATTAAATATTCTGGTTGGTTCATTATTTTCTGTAATTATTTTTCTGAGTGGAATAAATTTATCATTTATTTGGTTTCATTGCATGAAGCAATTTACCTTATATTGGACTCTATATAAGGCAAATTGCGTTGACTCTGTCACTGATTTAGTGTTTGGGACCTCGTTGGAGTGGGTTACATGTATCTTTGGTTGGCTGTAGAGGTTTTTAGGGCTCTGCAGTGACGTATGGAGGTTCGTTATCATGATGGGACAGTTTTGGGATCCTGGGTCGACCGTGGAGGAATCGGCCGTCTATAGAGATCTGAAGTCCTAAATGAGGAACCCAACTGGCAGTGATCGAACCACGGTGACACCATGATGAGACATCTTCTAGTTACATCATCACCCATTGCTGTTCCCATTGTGACCAATAGGAATGGACATGTGGCAGTAGAAATGGTTCTCAACAGGGAAATGCAGGGCCTTCCCTCAGTCTTTGCCTCAAACAGAGGAGGGAAAATATCTTGTGACGGTGGGATGGAGCAAGAGATGGAGATTTGGTTTAGTGGCCTTGTCTGAGGTAATGTGAGTGGTGCTCCTCTTTGAGAAAGGACTCAGGATCATGGATACAGAGGTTCCTGTGTCTGTTTGACGTTGCTCCCTCCATTTCCTCTGGAACCTGCACAATGAGGCGACAATCACTGACCCTCCTCCAACTGGCAGCTGGAAAATGTGTGCATGGGGCGTTTGTAGTTTGTACATGTAGACAAACATGTTGGTTAGCCATGTGTGCACAAAGATGTTGAATTTTTGTTGCTGTCATTGCTGTCTCTTGCCATGTGTTGGTTTCATCCCGGTTAGCAGAGACTGTTGCTGCTGTTTGTTGAGCCCATAATGGAGCCGAACAGCTGCAGCTGATCGGGTCGCCACCCGGAGGAGGTTTTTCCTCCTGGGAGGAGAACCTGAGGCAGATCCAGAACTCACTGGCGGTACTTTCTGTTCCTTCTGGAATCCCCAGAGATCATCTCTGAAGGAGGAATGTCTTAGATTCACTGCTGGTCCTCTGACCTCCATGATCTGATCTCAGATGAGAGAAAGACAACGATTAGCAGGCGGATGAAAACAACACATTTAACCTGAGATACTGGGGTGGTAATAATGTCTGTTTTTTAGTTTGTAGCTGAATCTTGACAGACATTCCAGGTTGTGACTCATAATGTGGAGGAACTGGTGACAGAAAACCAGATAGAAACCTCCTTAAAGGGGCAGTTTGCCTTTAACTAGGCCATCCTAATGTGTTAATCCATATTTAAACAGTCCTGAAGTTTGTGAAGAATCTTTCATGTTCTGCATCCAGCATGAAGGCAGAGTTAGCGTAACCAGAAACCTCTGATGATATCATTATTATCTGTTGATAACTCTGTCTGTTGGGCCACATTTTGTTTAGTTTATGATGTAAAATACTTGACATCCAGATGACAGCGACTAAAATCCCCCTTTGATCGACTGAATGATGCAAGAATCCCAGTATTATCACAACCATCACCATGTAAACCCAAAGTCGCATCCAGCCCTGGATCCTGGCCAGGCTCTTCTGGATCACACTGGCTAACTGAGACATGGTGCTACTGCCAGTGGTGTCATGTCTACCTCAGCACCTCAACATCTGAGTCTGGTGCAACAATTGTTGGAGCGTTTCTGTAGGGCAGCATATCTGTTTTTGGGAAAGGTTTAGACCTTAATCACAGTTCTCCTTTAACTGATCCACATCATGGATATGTTCCCCAATATGCTGCCACTATGAATATAAACTATGTCAGCCTGACACTACATGAGTTTCCACCATTAAAACTTTCCAGTCTTCGTCACATGTCATAAAACGCCGCTGGGTTTTTAATCCTTCCTGCGACGCCTTTCACGTTTCGGTCAGTTCGGTTTTCATCCTGTGTGAACTTTAATATGTACTTGTACCAATTCTGGTTTTACATGTTTTGGTTTTACTGAAGCCTCCAGTCCAGAAGGTCCAAAGGAAAAGTGCTTCTCTGCTGTTTAACTTCCAGATCCAGTAAATAGAAAGAACTGGGAGAAGAGCGCAGCCTTTTTAAAGTTTCACATAATAACAGATGTCTCTGTCTCCTCCTCAGCCACCATGCGTGCTGCTCTGTGCTGCTGTGTCTTCCTCCTCTGCCTCGTCTTCCTCGCCGAGGCCAAGCGGACGCCTGGTCAGGACAAACGGGACAAACCTCGCCAGCCCCAGTCGTCGCCGCCACCGGCCCGGCGCTCCAGAAACCGTTCGGTTCTCAGCTCCGGAGAGCTGAGCACCAAGCAGGGCCATCGCTGCACATGGCAAACATCTGGTGAAGGTCTGGTGAGCCTGCTGGTGAACTGCTCCACCGAAACCGAAGGAGACGCGGAGAGGTGAGGCGTAGAAACATGACAAAGAGCTATCAGTCCATCAGTCATTGATATGCTGCACAGCTTGGAGCTTCATGGAGTGATGATGGCACTGAGGAACAACAGGAGTGATCCAGACATCCTGCACCACGTTTTGGATCCGAGAAGGCGGCTTGCCTTGACTAAAGTCTGCTGAAGCAGGACTGGTTCAGGGCGTATCAATAACAAATGGTTTTAAAAATGTCTCAGTTCATTCTTTGGTTTAAACTCACATCCATTGCAGGGAGCTCTGTGCCTTTCCTGCCTTTCAGTGTCCTGAAATCCAATCATCTTGTTGTTCTTGTTTCCAGGTACTGGTGTCGTTATGCTGGTAAACCGGACCTCTGCCAGGCCTACAGCGTGAAGTCCAGCCAGTACTGGAAGCAGCTGGTGGGAAAGCTGAAGAAACGGGAGAACGCCTGCGATGGAGAGAAAGTGTTAAAGGCCAAAACCTGCAAAAAGGCGCCTGGCGAAGCCCACATGAAGCTGGCTCAGCGCAGCGGGGAGGAGGACAAGAGCGCAGCCAAGGAGGGAGCGAAGAAGAAAGGAGAGGCAGGAGCGAAGAGCTCCGATGGAGGGAAGGTGGAGAAGAGAAAGAAGAAGGTGAAGGAGGATGAGGAGGAGAAAAAGAAGCGGGAGGAGAGGACTGAGTTTGACGACGAAGGAATGGTGAACGACATGGAGCCGGTGCAGACGTACTGCAGCGACGGCTGGCACTCCGTCTGCTCCTTCTTTGTCAAGTTTTTTGAGGGATGATTAAAAAAATTAGAGAAATTTGTTTTTTTTATTGATGATAGTGTGAATTAAATCTGAAATCAGTGGAGGGAAGTTGTGTTTTTAACCTTTTGGGGATTTCTGGGCAAATCATTTCTAAGGATTTGTGTAAAATTTCTCCAACTGCTCTCTGAAGGTTAGAGGAGAAACAATTTAATTTACATCTGATCGAGAATTTCTGGTAATTCTGTATATTTTTTAAGGATTAATTGTTAGATCTAATACATTAAAAATAACTACTCTGTAAACCATGTTAGTTAAAACAGATTCAGTTTGAATCTGCAGTAATAACCTGATGAAGTTTGTTGAGTCGTGTTTTTATTGTTTAGTTTAGTTTTATTGGGCCGTTTTTAACCAAATTCTGGATTTTCACAGACACATTAAATACTCACCATTGTTAACTGAGATGATGTTTGTGGTCAATAATTCAGTTCTTTTTGTGTGGATGTCAGTTTCTAACATCAGACTGAAATCTTCCTGAGCGTTTCTGTAGATTTGGTTTGGTTTGTTCGGGGCGGTTTCCTGATCGCCTCACAATCAGCTGTGGAAATAAACGGGTGATTCACTTCGCAGGAAATGGGTGGAATAATGAGGTCATCAGTGGGATCTTGGCTAAATGCTCAGATGGTAATTATTCAGCTGATTTCTTGGATCAGGAAAGTTACACAATAAAAAATCAACAGCAATATTTTCAGCTCATTTAGCCTCTGTGTGTTTAATTTTCTGTTATATTTTCACCTGTTATTCATACGTTTATAAATGTGATAGATCCAAACTAAATATTTAATTCCCATGCTAAATATTTAGTTTACAAGCTAGACTAAATATTTCATTTATAAACTAAGGCTGAGGTTCCTCTTCACCATCAGTAATATTATTGCTACTTAAATAAAGTTCACTCTGATTTAAATATGGTCAATAAATACTTTAATTCAAATGTTTTTTTAGGCTGTATCAAAATTGATTTATTTTACAAAACTCCAATGGAAACACTTTTTGCATCTCATGAGTCACATGATCAGCAGGATGTTGCTACTGGCATAAACCACGAAGAAGAAGATGACAGGAAGTGGAGCAGGATGATGGAGCGCCATGTTTTTTTAATAACTCATCATATGAATAAACTTATTCACATGTGATTTTAATTGCATTTCTTCTTTCATGGAAACACGGTGAGTTTCTTTGACATTAGAGGAATATTGAGAAAGTTTTGAGGATGTTTATAACAGAAACTGAAGCCAAGTGAAACTTCACAGAAGAAAAAACAGAAACCATCAAGTTAACGGCAGGAAGGAGAAAGAGTGAGAAGTGTTCAGTTTGTCTTCCAGCAGCTTGAGCTCATAGTTAAAACAGATCAGGATAAACTGAGCCAGAATAACTACAAGCTTCATCACACAGGAAAGTTTCCAGCTCCGTCTTAAAGGTTTAGAAGACGTCTGAGGATTCGTCACATCCACAGTTTCTGCTGTGGATCCTGATATTGTGCCTTTAAATGTGGCTGTTTGCTGCTGAAAGCAGTGAAATAAAGGACCCAGAGTGAATGCTTGGGCTGAACCCAGGATGTTGTGTAATGCTGTGTGAACAGCAGCATCATTCGCTGGCTCTGCAGCCCCTCCAGGCTGAGAGCTGTTTACGTCCTGGTCATTTCATCTGAATACCAATCAACACACTCACTTCCTGCTTCAGCCGCTCTACTGTAGCAGATTCTGCAGTTCACTGTTTGTTTCTCACACCAGGCTTCATGCTGCAGTTCATTCATCTGAATGAATTTCATCAACATGTTTGTTTCTCAGAACAAACGATGAAAGGAAGGAGAACAAGCCGTCAGGTGAGAACCAAACTCCAGTCCCACATCAGAACCCCAACTCCCACTTCACATCTCCACAGAGGCCTGATTGTCCCTGAACACCGAAGCACAGAGCCGGGCCCTCCGACCCCAGGAGGAGGCAGCAGGGGTCAGAGCATGAGGCCCCCCATGCTGGACGCTGGCCGCCTGCCGCAGAGGACTCAGGCGCAGCGAGGGTCTGGCAGCCGCTGCGTCGCCTCAGTCAGCTTCTAATGCCCAGCTCTCCTTCAGCTTCCGTTCATCCTCCTCCTGGTCTCTGCTGGTACCGACCAACATGGACCCGGAGGGACGTCCTGGTGGGACTCAAGTTCTTTAGTTTTAAACATAATCAATGCTGGAGGAAATTTAAATAACACCTCATGTCTTTATTACTTCTAACTACGCTTAAATCATAACTAACTGATTAAAATGTTAGGAGACCTGCAGTTTGTAGCTGGTATAAAACATTTTTTATGTATTTGTTGAAATTGTCACTATGTCATGACAGTTTGTTATGACACAGATAATCTGTCAAACAGATTGAGTTGATCTTCCTTCTCCTACAGCTAACAACCAATCAGAGCCACGAGGCGGGTCTTAGCGCTGGCAATCATCCTTTATGTGGTGTTGCTCATCCCTCCTCCTTCTCTCTGCTGCACTGCAGCTTCTCCCTGTCAGCAGAGTCTGTTGTGAATGCTAATGCTAGTTAGCATCACGGTTTTCTTGTAATATCAAGTTGTTTTTCTGCCGTTAGCACATTGACTGACTGACTGACTGACTGACTGGTCCCGTCTCTGAAAGGTTCGGTTCCACATCCCAGGGGATTATCTACAGGTGGGTCACAGGAGGAAACACGCAAAGTTCTAAAATTATACTTATAAAAACTAAACTTTATTATTTTACTCTGGAGTAGAAAAGTAACATTATAATGTTGGTCTGAAAGCCGACAGTAAATCTCTCCTGGAAGCTTGTGGTCATTTTCTCCCATTAAGATCTCAAGTTTCTCTGCTGAGGTTCAATAATCTTAGAGAAAATATTAACAGAAATATTTATATGTTTAGTTCTTTGATGGTGAATTAAACCAAAAACCGCCTGGAACAGAACCAGAACTTTCCTGAATCCTATTGGACCCAAATCTCCTTCACGAAGCTGCAGCTTCTTGTTCTACACTCAAAAAGTCTCTGCTGCCCCCAGCTGGAGAAGGTTTGTAAGTGCAAGTTGCAATTTATGGATGACTTGAAGATCCGTGATGCTGGTTAGGCTCAGTGAGCATCATGTGATGCTGGATATTTCTATCCTGCATCACATGAGACACTCTGATAGAAATATTTCTGCACTTTAAATGAAAAAACTCACAATATGCTGTAGAAATGAAGAGAATAAATTCCAAATTTCTCTGTTATCAAGTTTATTGAAGAAAACCAAAAGAAACAAAACTGTAGACATAAATTGTTGTGATCTAAATCATAGAAAACAGAATCAGTTGTAGGTTGATGTTAGTTTTAGTTTCTTCTTTTAATCACAATAAAGAAAACAGAAGGAAGTTCACTTCACTTCAGTCTCAACTGATTTAAACATTTTTCTGCAGATCAGAGGAAGAGAAACCAGAACATTAAGTACATCAGTACAAATACTAAAACTACAGTGTTGGAGCCCAGAGAAGTTCAGATTCTCATGAAGAAATATTTATGTCATTTAAGAATGACAGAAAACACCATTTATGGCTCCTGGAGCACAGAGAACGACTCTGAAACCAGAAAAATAAAGACGACCAGAACAACAGAGCAGAAACTTCAGAACCATAAACCCTGATCAACAATCAGAGAGAAAACCTAGTTGGGTTTACAGAACTCTGCAGATGATTCAGAACCAACTGCAACTCCAGCCAGCAGCGGCTGAGTGAATGAGGTCTGGACTCTGTGGATCAGAGTCATGGATTCGGCGACTCTGTAGAAGGACAGAAGACCGGCTCCGTGGTCCAGGTACACTCCCACTCTGGAGGGAACTGGACCTGAGACAGAGGTCCAGATGTTGTTGTGACCAAATTGTAATCTGGTTTGTGAACAAATTAATGTCCAAGATTTGTCATCACCTCCAAATCCACATTCATGTCCACCTCCTGCTCTGCTGATGTTCCTGTATGCAGCTGCTAAGCGAACTCTCCCGCTCCAGTCCACCTCCCAGTAACATCGTCCAGTCAGACTCTCTCTGCTCAGAACCTGAGGCCAGTTAGTGAATCTGTCTGGATGAGTAGGATAAGACTGATATTGATGCATCACTGCCACCTTCCTGTTCCCCTCTGACAGCACCAGCTTTGTGTTTGCTGTGTTTGGATCCAGGGTGATTTCACATGAATACTTAAAGAATCCAGCTCTGCTCCTTGGTTCTGGTTCTGGTTCTGGCTCTGACAGTAGATTATCCACTTCAGTGACCATCAGTGAGATGTTTGTCCATGAGTCTCTCAGGACGTCCATCATTAAGTCTCTGAGCTCTGACACAGCTGCTGTCACGTCCTCAAAGGGTCTCAGAGGACGGATGTTTATTCTGGATGAGCCTTTAGACTCACTGGGTGGCAGTGAGGGGCAGTTGAGGAGAAACTGGTTGTGATCCTCTGTGTGTGAGAGCTGCTCCAGCTCAGCGTCTTTCC
>CAEFZX010028213.1:0-72753 GCA_903066825.1 Alfaro cultratus | reverse complement strand
TATATAAAATATAGGAAAATTTAGGCAAATATATACCTAGTAATATTTGCCTAAAGTTTCCTCAACAAGTTCCAAGTCAAAAGCAAGGTCAACCAGCTGCTGGTATAAATCTGGCTGGATATTTGGTCACTCTACTTGGCAGAGTTGGTAGATTTAATTTAAACTGCTTGATATCTTGAAATAAAACCTGTATCTCAGACTGTTATATCATATATATCTATATATATCTATATATATATATATATATGTATATATATATACATATATATATAGATATATATATATATATATAATTTGTGCTATTTTAATTATTTACATATCTTCCAGACTAAAGTCTGTTGGCAGATTCTGATTCATCAGTGTCTGTGCTTTAAATCTGCTCCTCCAGAGAATTGTGCAGCAGAGCAGGGAAACACGCAGTGTAAATTCAAGGTAATAGAGACATAACATTGCATAATATGGTAACACTAAGAAGCCCCACCTGATAAGTCTTTTACATTCATCTACCAGGGCATGGAGACACAACTGCACCATTCACAAACATCTTCCAGCAGTACATTCTTTAATTACCTATTACCTATCTGTAGTTAGGGTGTATGTATACTTTTGAGACAGTAGGTACACTTTTGACCTTGTGTGGATTAGAGAAGTTAGTGTCATGTCCATAATGAGTGAATTAAAGTTTTCTCACCATAGTTGTATATTTTCATTTGGGGCTGGCTTGTATTTCCTGAGCTGCCAGCTGATAATTGCTTTGAGTTACTAAACTGCAACAGGACAGATTGGATTACACGCCACCAGGGTAGTTCCCCTTCTAACCTTCTTGTTTCTCCCAGATTACATCAGTGGTTCTTTCACATGTTAGCAAGCGCATACCTCACAGTCACATCAGAGGCCAGAAAATAGCCTAGTGTTTTAAGACAGAAAGGGGATAAAGGGATATTATGGATATTTAACATCATACTCAAGATAAGAGAAGACGGTTGATGGTGATCTGGTTTCTGTTTATGCAACCTGTGTGTGAATGTTTCCCCATTGTTCACATCTGGCCTGAGCCAAGTCTCTTCTGTGTTTAAATCATAAATAATGAACAACTGAGAGGGAAATGAAACATTATCCGTATAAAACTCCCCAGGGTGTCTTATCTTGAATGACATTGATTCATTCTTGTCATATTACTATTGCAGGGTAAAAGTTGGCCAATTATAACAACACAATTGAGACAGATAAACACAACTTCCAGCCACAGTCTGGGCTTCTTTTTCCCAAAAGTATTTATTAATTAATCTTCAAAGGAATAGGGTCAGGTCAGCATTGTAAAGCTTAATGGATAAACGGTAAGTGCGGAACAATGAGGTGAAGGCTAGAGTGTGTGAACCCAGTCGCTCTTTACAGCGTGTTTGTGCAGAAAGGAACTAAGCTTAGAACTGGATCCAGTGAATCTGGTGACTCCCTCTGTTTTGTATATTTTGGTCATAGCCTCATATAACGACCCAGTGTGGTTTCTTGGCTTTTCGACCCATCTGAAACAGCTGACATAAGGCACATAGGTGGGTGTGTGAGCTAAGCTTTGAGTTGAAGTAGTGAAAGGCCTGGGCAGACAGGATGGATGTTTAATTTTTTATTTTTTTTTTTGTAAAGCGAACCCCTGGGAAGTTTGGACGACCGACAGCTGAGGTGGAGCCTGAGGCAGCCAAGAAGGAGGGAGAGTGTTTTTATGTGTTTATGCGTGTATTTTCCTTCACTACTGGGACTTTCTCTCAGGGCCTCACCTTACTGTTACAGGGTTCAATTGGGGGTGCAGAAACAGGTCTTAGGGTCAACCTGTTGAAGAACTCCTGCTTCCTCCAGGGAGCAATACTTTTGAGGTACAGCGTCTCCCCATCCTCACCCTCCATCTTCAATGTGCCGAATCAGTGGAAGGCAGAAACCCGGAGAGTATCTCTGACACTAATATGGAAAAAAGCCTGTTTGGAATGAATATAAGGGCAAATATTATTCTTCCTGAGCGTAACCACGGCGAGCACCTCTGACCTGGCAATGAAAGTGCTGAAACAAAAAGCCCAAAGACTTTCTCTGCTCCATCAAAGGAGAGCTACATAAAATAAACACGACCATCAGATTACCGCGCTGAACACGGGGCTGCGTTAGCCCAGCGCCGGCTGCCCTGCCGCCCAACCCCAGCAGCTCTATGGGAGTTAAGTGTGGGGTCCGCTCAGTCAACACCATGACGCAAAATGGAACAAGCCTCTGACAGAAGCCCAAGGCTGATGGAATAAGGCCCCTACCCACAGGCCCGCAAAGCCCCCAAGCTGGGGAGAAGCACACTGAGCAAGAACAGGATGGAAGATGAGGGGAGAAGGTAGATGAGGAAAAAGAGTGCTGGTTCCAAAGTGATGCCACTGGCTCTCTCCCAAACTGAACAGCACACACATACATGCCCCGTTGCCACAGGGAACCAGCAGCAGCCGCAGGTCAGGACAGACAGCCGCCAGTGGAGACAAGGCCGGGGCAGGGCACGGTAAGGTACAGTGGTTAGTGGTGGTTGCGGTAGCAGCCAGTGAGACTGTGAAGCTTAGGATGCCCCAGCGCAGTCGGCCTGACCTCACAGGGGTTCTTTTATTTCTTTGCGTACGTCTCAGAAAGTTTGTGTGTCGGTGTGTGTGTTAAAAAAAAGTCGGCATGTTTATGTTTACGTTTCTCGCTTGGGTGATGTAACCGCGAGAAAACAAATCCGTCCCTTGAGAAATCACCACGGCCTTTCTCTTGGCCTTTCAGTCACCTCACTGAGGCTCTGCTGTCCGTGTCAGCCACAGCTACAGTCTGTCAGACGTAGATTGATTTCCCCCCAGGCACCTCTGACCTTCTCTGCAGTCATCTCAAGCCTCATTCTTACACCCCCAGTCTGTCTTCCTGTCAGAGATTCCCCCCTGTTCACTTATTTCCTTCCTGGCCTTAACACAGGAGTCAGCCTGCACAATATATTCCACTCTCACGTTGTTTGAAGCCGACTCTCTTGTGAATGTGTCTCAAAAAGCCAGGTTCTGAGACCCAAAAGAAAAAACCACATTCCAGAGTAACACTGGATTAGATTTATATGCTCACTCTTTCTCATCTTATTTCTTCAAAAAGATTTTTCCACCAAGCTGGTCTAGTGTTAAACAGTATTAGTCTTTGCTTAGAGAGAATAACCAATCAAATTATTGAAGTTGCAATGTTTAAAAATCATGAGTTAATGTAATTTTTTATACAAAAAACTGAAAAAAGCCAGAGGTGCAATATTAAAAGAAATATTAGCAATCAGAATAACAAGATGTCATCACTTCTCATCTTCCCACATTTATCAAGTCACCATTTTCCACTAAATCCATAAATGCTGTTCCTTATTAAGTTCTTAAATATTGCTGGATGTAGGATACTTTCAGCTGGTGTTATTACTGTTACTGTGGAAAACTTTTAGCACAACAATATCTCTATAGGCTTCCCAGGTCCTGGTTAATTAATTGGTCCTGGGCTCCTGCTTTTATAGAAATTGAATTTTTACACTCAAAATAAACACTTTGAAAAACAGACGCAAATAGGAACACGAGGCAATCAGTAGTAGTTCTTAGGAAATATGACGTAACCTACATCTACCTAGGAAGTGTACGATTAGCCAGTTAGCGAGATTTCTTCCGTTCTGATGTCAGAGAGCTTCACAGACGTAAGCAGCGAGTCTATGGAAATGAAAGGTCAAATTCCAAGGGCGAGTTCAAGCTGCATGGTTAAACCGATAAGATCAAACATCAGTTGAGTTGGATGACAACTCAATTCCTCGAGAGCTAGTGCCCAGGCCAGCTTAATTTAATCCCTGCTGCAACACAACTGAATTATTACCTCATTCAGGTTGGGACTGAAGCATCAATTGGCCTGGACTGGGAGACATTTTCTGGTGGGAGGATTAGTTACTGGATAAAATGCTTATGCTGACAAAATAAAGTGGCTCAGATTTGACAAATGGTTTGTGGAAAACCTAGTTTCTCTCATGGAACCAGTTAAAAACTGGCTGCAGTACCAGTTCTGGTAAGAGCACCATAGCTGCTTGGTGGAAAAACTTAAAAGGATTGCTTCTTCTTACCCCATGGTTCTCAAACATAGTTACAAATACTACTGTTGGTACTTCTGGTCAGCTTTTAGCAGTATTCAGAAGAAATGTTGTTGACTTGTTTTGGTAATTGTTTACATATTGTTGTTATCGTTCTTTTGGCACCTCTCACTATGAGGTTGCCACAGCACAGCAGTCTACCCCACTTAACAGCTGTGTTGGACTTGGTAGACGTTTTATACCGGATGCTCATCCAACTCATAGCTATGCTCAGGAGAAAGGGAACAAGGATCGAACCAGGAACCTCCAGGTCTGTGGACACTCGGCTGTACCACCTCCCGGCCCAATTAATTGAAAGTTGTACAAGTTGATTAACCATGAGCTAACAAGCATCAAACATCCAAAAATAGCAAGACAAAAATCACATTGGTCTTTCTAAGTATTACTGGGTCACACAATGAATCAAATAGTGCCAAAGAGCTATTTTTTCTTCTTTAAAAAAACTAAAAATGCCAAGAGCTTTTACGCTGCTGCCTTAAAGTCAGTCTTTATATTGGTTTTTGGAAAACTGGGCACCTACTGAGTATGTTTTAACTTTGTGAGAACAATTGTTCTAAGCATCACATTCTGACCTTTATCCTCCTATGACGTGTGACTTGAAAAGAACCCTCAAGGCTTTAAGATGACGCAAGGCTCAGGTAAAATGTTGCCAGATCAGAAACTTAAAGCCCTGCCAGGTTGTAGCTGTTTCAGTGTAAGAGCCATGGGCCTTCTTTCTGGTTCCTGAAAATGACTCCCGCGTGCGCTAGAACGAACACAATCACTGTGGTCCACTGGGCCTCACACCAGCAGAGTTGCATTACCACGTTCGCTTCCCTACTGTTCTCCTTTTCTTTTCATCCTTCCCTCGTTTCTCCTCTGACTCAGCTGTTTTTGTAGGAAACTCCATCTCTTTGAAGAAGGGGCTGGATCTTTCATTACTCCGCAGCAAGGAGAGAGAAGGAGATGATAGGGGGCTGAATAAGTGGGCCATTGTCTTCAGCCCTTCCCTTTATGGACCAGAGGTAATTCTACTGGGCTAATTACAGAGAACGGCTGCAACAGGTGTGGAACTCTGCACCTGGGTTAAAAAAAAAAAAAAAGGTCTGTGTGTGATTGTACAGATCAGGGTGAAAGTGTGTATGACTTTACTGCTTTGTCAGACATTTCCAGACAAATTTAGTCTTTAAAAAAATTATGTTTTACTGTGGAAGCATAATCTAATTCTGAAAGCGTTTAGAAAAATCCAACCTTTAGTTTTGGTAAATTCAAAACGGAAAATCCCATGTTAAGAAATTATAAATTTTCCCCAAAACAAATGTAGTCCCCTGTGACATTTCCCAAGATTGAAACATACAGAGAAGGGGATCCTGGACCATTCACCTTTGTGTAATATCATTGGATGACCCACATTCCTCTCTTTTCAGCCAAACCCACAGCTTTTGCTCATGATTTAACCGTTGGGTCTGAGATGACCACTGATTTTGATTTTGTGTCTGGTAAACTATTTCTTGTTGATTTGGTCATGTATTCTGGTTCATTGTCCAACTAAGTGATCCAGTGTAGACACATTTCAAGGAGTTAATGAAATGCACTATGCAGGAGAAGTAACCCACAGCATCACATATACCCCAATGTTCCAAAATAAGATGCTTTTCCACATTTTCATCATTGTTTGTTGCTGAAAACTTGATCGATTCCACTAAAGTTTATCATACACCACATGCTTACATTACAAACGTCCCATTCTTTTTTCAAACAGCGAGTTTTGGGGATTTTTTTTTAGCTCCCTTACCTAGGGTTAGACATTGTTTAAAGTTGAATGATCCTGGTTCATATTCCAGTTCAATGTTTTGATTCTGGTTCCAAATGACTCTTGATTTAGATTCTATATACAGTAGAGATGGGCTCAAAAAGTCTACATGCCTTTAATGAGTTAGCTAACCAGTTGTTAGTTGTTTCTGGATTTAAAAAGTCCCAACTTCTCAATTAATTTAACTTTTTTTTCACATCATTACTTCCAACTATTATATAATATCAAACATGTGCTTGATATACATGTTATTAATCTTCTTTTTATGTGGGTTCACTTTCGCAAGAGCTTTATCTGATGAAAACACTTATATATCTATTATCTGATGCTGCAGGCACCAAAAACGTGTAATTAAGCTCCCACTGATGTGCTAACATGGTGCAGAAGAGCAAACAAAGAATAACTTGTAAAACCTAGTCCAGGTTAGCAGTAGGTACAATATAAAATCATGAACGGCGAGTCTTTTCAACTGCCTGCCTAATGCTAGTCATTTTCAATTTCAGTTTGTGAAAACTTTCTGATTTTTCTTTCCTGATTGTGACTGCAGTCAGGTAGGCTGGCAGGTCCAAGCAGAGGATGAAGTTTGGCGCACTGCATCAAAGACAAGCACTCTAATTAATCCTACACCACAAGGCTGGAGGTGTAGTAGCAGGTTGGTCGTGCTCCCTCCTTTGTACAAAATATTCCGGTTGCAAATGTTGCGCTGAGCCGACTGCTCGGTTCTTTTAGTAAAGTGAAGCCACACTTCCAGCTGATTCTTCTTTATTGCTACATCAGGGATCTGAATATCAAAACTAGGAATCAAAATTAAAAAATATGAACAATCCTGGGAGAATTTAAGAACTAATCCTGGTTCCAATTGATTTTTGAGACTCGATCCCTGACCGTACCGACCTCCTGAGTTTGTAGCAAAATAAACTCGAGTCCTTCTCTGGACTTGTAGACTTACACAGAAGTAGCCCGGTTTATTATGTAATATTAACATCTATAGAAAACAGATTCACTTGAGATGTCTGTCTAACTTGATGTTGCATGTTTGCTTGTCTTTCTCATGTTTACGAATGGCTAAGAGAAATGGCCATCAAGTAATATACTATGAATTAGACTTCGATTAACTTAAAGTGGAAAGTATTAATAAAAATGACAGAAATAATCTTATTTAAAGAAAAAATCTTAATGTGGGATTTTAATAGTTTGTAATTTTTTTTTTACAACGGTGTGCCAAACAAATTTATGTATCTGTAAAACACAGACAACTACGTGTGTGTGTCAAAAGCTTACTGAACCATCCTGGTCACACATTCACACTGTAGTGTATCACAACAGAATGGCATACAGCAGTCATTACATCGTACAGTAATGTCACACAATCATGGCATGGATCTATACCAAGCTGAACCCCATCTGTGTTTAATTATAGTCACAGACTGTGTCTGCATGACATTACTGGAAAGCTGAAATTAGCGCACAAACACACTCTCACTCATACACCACACCGAATCTCAAGTGAGAGTGATTACAATCACTTAATTGATAAATCCTAACCACAGAGATGCCCTATACATGATTCACAATCTGTTACCGTGGTTTATTGTTTTTCATGTCATCTCGAGAAAGAATCGGATACATCAGGGAGATGATGTAAGCCGGGGGTCTCTCTCACGGCATTTGTGTTTTGTTTTTGAGCTTTGTTACCGTAAGGGAACTCTTAGTAGCTGACCGGAAGACAGGAAGCCATCTGGCTGCGCACCAAGACAGCAGCACGACAACTGGAGTTTTCTTAGACGTCAGAGAGCTTCTGTCTCAGGAGAAAAAAGAAAAGTGAGGGATTGTTTTTATTGGACATCTGGATGACTAGACGGTGAAACTGACTGGATGTTGCAAAATTGTGACAAACAAGCTCAACTTACTCACTGAATGGTGATTTCACCTGGCTGGTGCGCATGAGAGCTGGCTGCTCTTTGTGATAAATTAGATGACCTTTTTCTGGAGTTTTTACCACCGTATCAGATACCAGAAACTGGAAGCCCTTCTTATCAGTGTGTCTCATCAACTGTAGGGGAAATTAAACCTTTCCCGGCTTTTAAGTCACAAGGATTTAACCTTTACGACAGCTAACTTTAGGAAAGGTAACTTTTGTGTGTGGTCATCTTAGTCTCATTTACTTGCCTGAGTCACGACCCAGCGTAAATTGCTACCTTTATTACAGAAAATGAGACGGTTACTCTGGAGCGGATGATAATGTACTTGTGTCAGCTCCTTAGTCAGGCAGTTCCACACACTCATCATTTAACGTCAAAGGGGAGTGAGTCCTGCATCGCCACCTTGTGGAATGTTTAGGCTTCTTTTATGGTGTGGGAGCCGAGGAGCATGCCAAGCCCCAGGGGCCCTGTTGTGGGGAACAAAGACCAAACGGAAACTGTAAGTCTCTTAGACCAGAATTCAGCATTTTATTAAAAACAAGTCATTTGAAAATACGCAGAGAAGCCAAGAAAAAGAGGGAAGTGAAGCCCAACAATTTTTGGATGTTCTCTCCATGCTTTAAAACAAATTCCACAAAGACTAAACAAAGACAGGATAACTGATTTGTCAAAAATATTAAAAAGGAATAACTGAAATGAAACTAGGATCAGATGAAGAACGACTGCTATGCAATTAAATGCAGAAATAATTTCCGGTTTCTTTCGTTCTGCTGATATGTGCTCTTTCAAAGCCGCGTCCTCTGATTTGCGGGGAGCTCGTCCTGATCGAGTCCCCACAGGAAGGTGCGGAGACGCGTGACTTCCTTTTGGAGCTCAGGGCTTGGGATTGGCTGGGAGAGGTCAAGGCGTGGCGTCTCGTTCGGCAGGATGAGAGGAGGGTGGTCTAGAAAGCTCTCAAATATGTCTAAAAAAAAAAAAAAGGTATTAGGAATAATTGAGTTGCGGAAGTGTGCTTACAAGCACCAGCAAAACCTTTTATCCTATTTTGTCATGCCACAACCACACAACTTGGTGTTTCTATAGCTTTTTTAAAATAAAGTAACAGATAATTGTAATGTAAAAGAAATATGACATATGCTTCTCAAAAATAAAGAAAAGAGCAATTGTAAAATAAATGAAGTCCTGTTTGCAGTTGGACAAAAGCAATGAAGGGAATCCAACAATCGTGAAGGAAGCTGCTAATGACATAACTTTAAAACTTTGTCATTTGGAAATCTAACAACGCACATCACCCTGAACATTTATTTCCCGCAACAAAAGATGGTGGTGGCAGCTTCATGCTGTGGAGACTGTTGTTGGAAGCAGTATATATAATGATGGATGTAGGTAAACACAGGATAATCATGGAAGAAAACTACTTAGAGGGGGGAAAAAAATAGAAACTGGTGTAGTGTTCCACCTTGGAAGGTGGACAATGACCCGTAAGATATAATCCAGTACCAAGTTGGAAGGCGTGTTCATATGTTAAAATGGCCCGGTCATAGTCCAGACCTTAATCTAATTGGGAATCTGAAAACTTGAAAATTGATCAATGTGTAATGTGACAAAAATTTAAGGATGTGAATACTTTTGCAAGTCACTGTCAGAATAAACATTTAGTGGTTTTATTTATTAAGTTGTACCTCCGTTCAGGTCTGTGCCAGGCGGAGGAGCCCAGGATGCGGGCGGAGCTCGGGTCGGTCCCAGCTTGTAATGGGTGAGCAGGTGGTGCAGCTGGGCATGACTTAGCAGTTCATGCTCCTCTTTCAGACTGGTCCAAGAGGACTGGAGGATGAGAAGTTAAAGAGCCAGTGTTACACTTAATTAAAGGGTAATATTTTTATTTTGAGATCTGTGAGGAGACGCGTACATGCTTCAGTGCTACGAGTGGTGCAGCACTTGTGCCAAACCAGACACTTGCTGGGGCCGATACAAACATGTCTCATTTTGAGTTACAGGAGAAACTACCTGGACTACAAACAGAGTAGAGAAAGTGAATATAAATCTGTGTTGTGAGCTTTTGGCTTGACAATTTGCAAACTCTTGCATGCAAAACAGACTAAACAAAATGAAAAAATTAAGGGTTTCTTTTTCAAGCAAAAAGCAGGAGAAGGTTAATTTGATTTAAAAAAAGAGATAAGAAACCAATTTTAAACAGAAAGACCTTCAGTTTTGTTCATTATAGAAGGTGAGATACTTTCAGCTGGCTGCCTTCACACTTACTGTAAAGGTAGGGAAAGTAATGAGTGACTGAGTTTCACTGTGCTGTTACGACAGCTTTCTTGCTCACTGTAATCTACCAGGAACAACAGTCTCAGACGTAGTTTTGTGCAGCTGTTGCTCTGAATGCCGTAATGCCATGAAGTCACTGACCTGAAGGCCTTATCCTGTTTAGTATTAGTATGAATGTGAACTTGTTTAGTCATTTAAATCTGGGCTCAGGATGAACAAGGGAACTGATGAAGAAACAGGAATTTTATGGACTTTGGCTTAAATAGCGATAAGAAGATAATTTTACCTGGATCAGTCGTGTTTTGGGAATACATAGAAAGTTGACCGTAACTGAGAGTTTCTTCATAAACTCTGAGGCGATGTCTCCTAACCCCGCACCCTGCAGCCAATCTAGGACCAAATCCAGATTTGTCCGGATCTGGACCGCTCTGGACCATGAAAACAACCCATCTAGAAAAAAAAAGAGGATGCAGAAGAGGAAAAAAACACAAAAAATATTTTGTAACTTTTATTTCCCACAACAAACCCCCAAAATAGTTGACCCAGTGCTGTCTTACCTCTCTCCAGCAAAGTATTCAGCAAGGAAGTGTTGGTGAAGAAGAAGAGGTAACCAAACGTTTGAGAGGTCAGCGGCGGAGACAGACACGCTTCTCGAGACAGCATCAAGGAGCAGCGATACACTTCCACCAGTCCGGCGACCTTCGGAGGCAAGACGGACACGTCGTCCACAGCTCCCTCTTCTCCTTTATTCTCATCTCCCTCTGCGCCCCGAGCGCCGTCCTTCTCCTTCTCCTTCTCATCACTGGAAAATGGGTTGGTGTCCAGGAGGGCTGGCAGGAGCGAGTACAGGGTCTTTGTGGACAGGCAAGACAAAAATGTAAGTTATTTTGTAGAGAGGTGAAATAAAAAATAAAAAATTTGTATTGACGTGTTTTGGCTTTCCATGAGTTCTATATATGCATTGTTTTGCACAGTTGTCAGATTGTCTCTGCCAATTGATGATATAAAGTAATACTCTACAATCTGATCATAGTCTGCTGTAAGGAAATCTGTGTTTGTGACTCCAATAAACGACGTCTACCAGTTGGAGACCACTAACATTTAATTGAGTTGGCCGTCTGGCCAAAAAGGGATCAGAACAATGACTAGAAATTGGGTGTAGTAAAAAAAAAGTCCTTCAAAAATAATAAACAAGACAATTAAATTATAGATAAGTACTTAACTACAAAGGATGTAGAGCGGACCCCCGCCTATTTGCGGTTCAGTATTCACTAAATTCTTATTTGTGAATTTTTCTGTGGAACATGAAGCAGGGACGAATTGGCATCACTGCTCCAAAAAGAGACATAAATTGGGATGATTTTACCTTGACCCCAAAGAACTTGTTTAATTTAGATAAATGAGCCATTGTAACACCAGTCTTGTGTAAGATGAGTGTGAAATGCTTCAAATATTTCATTTGTTTTTATTGCAACAATGAAAACAAATGTGTTCATTTTGTTTGTTTATGTTGTTGTAGACAGCGGGAATTTCAGTGCTGCTGTCTTTTCAAACATTTTGGAGACATGTAAAATTTTTTGCACAGTCCTCATTGTCCCCTAATTACTTGTTGGTCTGGTGACGCCTTCACTGTGGTATGGTTTAAAGAGTGAGAAGGTTTTTTTTCTCACCTTCTCTGGATTGATAGATTCTGATTCATTTCAACTCCTCAGCACACAATGGACATGAAAAACTGGGATGATGGCAGGAATTTCCTAATAGGGCGTTGGACAACAATTTTGGGATACTTTACAGCTGACTCATTCTGCCCAGTAAAATCTTGCAGAAAGATTGTAAAACATAATTTTGCCTCCCACCAAAAGAAAACATGCATTTGAAAAGTAAAAAATTCAACACATGAAGACGTCTACTGATGTCTAACGTAGTTAGACGTTCTTGGCATTGATCAAAAAGGTTCGCAGGCTTGACTTTCAACATATTTGGCTAACTTTGGAGAGAACATCTGAATATTTTCAACAGATTTTCTGGACCAAATAAGGACAAGAACTGGCTGACCTGAAGTTGCCGTAACTTCAGGTCTTTATCGAGCCACTTAGCTGTTTACTTGCAGAGTTTAGATATAAAAGAATGAGGCAAGCTTTATTATTGCATTTTGATTTACCTTGGTGAGATGATACACACACTGCTGGAAGGTGTGCATTATGACATCATCCAGCTGGGCAAGAGCCTCTGAACAGGTGTCCATGTCAGCTGTCAAAACTGGATCCCCGGGGGCTTTCCAAGAAACAATCAGCAAGAACAATTAGAGACCGAGCAGCAGCTTTCATTTCTGTGCTTGCTCTTTTGCTAATTTGAACTGTAAAACCCCCCTCAGTAAGTAATTTCCACATTTTTCAAATCATTGTTACCTTCAAATTCCCATTCTTTCTCCATTGTTTCAACTTTGACCTGGAAGAAGTTAAGGAGCTCTGTGGCATTTGACATCCAGAACATGAGGGGTCGCAAATCAGATGACAGCTGCTGGACATTTGGAGTGTTTATCTCCCCTTCCTGGTCTGGCGAACTGCACAAGACATTTAGGTAACTCCAAAGTTATGTTATTGTGTACATTCTCCGAGATGACTAAAAATAGGCAGTTATTTTTACCCAGCTATATTTGAGAAACTTTCCGACTGTGTTTTAAAAGGCCTTCATCATGTTAGAAAAATGTCCCAAAGACATAACAGCACCAACACAATCATGTATTATGAAAACAAAACCAGGAGATCTCTAAACAGAGGAAACATTACGTAGGACAAAAATGTTCTTACTTTTGCGTGGGATGCTTATCCCCGAATTCCTTAATGTTATCCTGCAGAGAGAGTTGAAGAGGCGTCTTAGTGTGTGGTAGAAAGGGAAAGAGGGGGGTTGCAGAGTCTAGCCCTGCAGCCAGGACAATTACGGCACATTTTCCAGCAGCAGGGGAAGTGACATCAGCTCATCCTCGCTACCCAGCAGGCCACAATGGAGGGCATTTGTCTGTCTGCTGGTTTCTCTGTCTGACTGAATGTGGTTGTCTCACTCGTCTTACCTGATGTTTTTCCTGCCAACTTTGTTGGAGTGCTGTCTGGGTCATGGTGTCATGAAACGCTATCCTAAAAAAGTCAATTTGTTCCAAACGGAGACACTCCTAAACATTCAGGGTATTATGAACTTACTTTATCATTTTTATTTATTTACTTATTTATTTTTCATTTCAAATTACAAAGCAGGTACATTCTTCTATGGTTGGCAGTCAGCTCATTTCTTTTAAAAAATTAAACTGCAGTTAAGCATGAAAACAGTGTCTTACAGCCCAGTATTCACAGCTGTTGAACTTTTTCAGGTTTTATAAACTTCCATTTCTTCCGAGATTTGGTGCGATTGACCAACAAAATGTTGCACATTTGCAAAAGCAGGAAGGTTTGGAGCTCAACACCACTGATGTCTCTTTCAGAATCACATCGTAGCACATTATTGAAAAATGGGACAAAAAATTAGGCTGCTGTTTTCACGTTTAAAATAAAAATCTTACACATCTATAAAGTTTTTCAAATAAATTTTTATGAGTTTATGGGTTTATGTCCAGGTTCATTGTCATGCTGGAATGAGAAGGACTACCCCCGCCTGAACTCTTATGCAATCTCCAAGTGGTTTTCCCGTTTCTGCAGAATCACCCCCACAGCAGGATGCTGCCACCACCATGAGTCACCATATAAATGATGGGAATGATGATTGTTAGTTTTTCTACAAACGACTCTGGAAAAAATTAAGAGACCACTTTCTCTGATTTTGCTTTTTATAGGTATATGTTTGAATAAAATAAACTTTGTTATTTTATTCTTTGAACTACTGACAACATGTTTCTGAAATTCCAAACAAAAATTTTGTTTTTATTTGCAGAAAGTGATAAACGGTCGAAATAACGGAGAAGATGCAGTGCTTTCAAAACTCAAATAATCCAAAGAAAGCAAGTTCACATTCATTTAGAAATAACACAAATGTTTTAACTCAGGAAGAGTTCAGAAATCAATATTTGGTGGAATAACAAGGAGGTTTTTAATGAGGTTCAATGAAGTGATCTCTTTATTTTTACACAGGTGTATATACTGTAGTTATTTAAATACTTAGTTATATTGATCTTCTGTGTGTTTGCTGTGTCCCCTACATGGCTACAAAGATGACTTTTTTGGTTTTCTTTAAAACATTACTTTGTTTTGACGCGATTTTTTTTTAGTAAATCACTACTAGCTCTCCTGTCAATGAATTCATCCACATGAGCTGTGGATCTCTGCAGCTCCTCCACAGTCTCCATGGGCCTCTTGGCTTCTTTAATTAATTCCTCCTTCTGGTCGTTTTCTCAGTTTAGATGGATATCCATTTCTTGGTAAATTTGTAATATTGCCATGCAATGTGTTTCAAATCTAGACATACTGTTTTATTAAATAAGCCTAATTTTAATATTTTTAGAAACACAAATAAGGTAAAATATTTACTTGTTAGGTTATGTTTGAACGCAGATATAAAGTTTTTTTTCAGGGGTATCAGAATAAAGGGGGCAGAATACAAATAGACGCAGCATTTTTCAGATTTAGGTTTAAAAAAGTATTTGAAAATGTTTTTCTTCCACTTCACAGTTATGCACTTTTTTGTGTTGCCCACTGAACCATTCTTAAGTTTGAAGATTTTATGTGATATAATGAGATAAGGCTTCACAGGAGCCAATACTTTTGCATTCCACTATGGTTCTTAGAATTAAATAGTAGATTGATGAAATTACACAGCTGGATTTTCAACTCCAATGCTTGGTTCACACCAGGGGTGCTCAAGTCCAGGCCTCGAGAGCTGCTGTCCTGCAACTTTTAGATGCAGCCTTACTCCAACAGACGGGGATCAGCTCTGAACAGGCCTGGTAACGAGCCATTCATTTGATTCAGGTGTTTTGGAGCAGGGAAGCATCTGAAAGTTTCAGGATGGTAGCTCTCGAGGACTGGACTTGAGCACCCCTGGTTTACACAAACGTCTGTTGTTTTTGTTCTTTTTGCTTACCCACACAATTTCTTTAATTAGGTTGGCTGATTTGAGTAATATCTGCGGTGTCAGAGCAGGGTCCAGATGTTTGGAGGCATGATCTATCATGATGGACAGCAGATAGGCAGGAGCTAAAGGTCCACCACCAGAGTCTGGAGAGGAGTTTTTGGAAATTATCTCCTGAAAAAAAGAAGGAAAAAAACCCCATAAATTTTATGCTTCCAGAGTTTACAACTTGCTCCAAAATTATTAGAAACCCTTGTAAAGATCTAGACATCAGCCAAAGATACAAGGCTGTTATAAAGACTTGGAGACCCCAACATACCCAACCAATGACCTACAGGATTGCTTTACCCTCCTTAGCATCCACTTTATGTTGTGTGATGGTAAGACAAACATACATCTTGTTTATTACAGCTCTGTTTGTTTTAAACTTTAACCACCGCCTGTAAAAATGGGCAAGTTGGGACACATACCCAATTTCCAACATCTTCTTTACTTGAAGCCTGTGTCAACATTACAACTACTGACAGCTTTAGATATTTTTAATTGATTTTTTATTTTTTTTCCCTTCTCTCACCCAATGCCTGCAGGAGATAGGCACGCGCCCCCTCACAAGCCTGAATATACGCAATAGATGAATTATGTTTTTTTCTTTTGTTTTGAAAAAGTAAAAAACTTTCGTTGAAATTCAAATGGAAAATGCTGCAATTAATAATTAGTGCCAGACAGTAGGAGGCAACAATATGGACATTAGCTGCATCAAAATTTAAAGGAAGAAGTCTGTGAGAATAGCTAAGCAGTGCTAGGTTACAGACTTTAAAGGTTTCTCCAAAGAAAAATTGTAGTTGTTTCTTTGACCTGATTTTCTCCCAGCCATATAATTTCTCCAGATTACAATTTTTGAGTGAGGATAAACTGAGACAGATATGAAATATACCAGAAAATGGCTCCATTGTGTTTTTGGTCTAAAGCAGGAAGCATATGTGCAAAGCTGGCCTCTACATTATTGTTTTTAATAATCAATGGTTATTCACTACATGGATGCATCTAACTTTAAACATAATTTTTTTTTTCATCAAAAATTCAGTTTAAATAAGGATGAGATTAACAAAATTTCCGTTTTGCAAACTGTATGTTGGTGTGGACAGGACCTCAAACATTATGCTCCTTTGGATTTCTATTTCCATGAGTGGCTAAGGGAAATGTGCCTCTTTCATGTCACATATACATTTTCAAAAATTCTGAAAGAAAAAAGAAACATAAGTCTCAATTATTTTGAAAATAATTGGAAATAAATAATAACCAAAACAAACTACATTTCAAATCTGAATTTCCCTTCCATTTTATAAAAATACTCAATGTAAAGATAATATTTCTCAAACATTGTTCAATGTAAAATCTTCTGCAATACAGTTTTAACCCCTATTTTAGTAACTAATAAGCCGACAACGTTTATTGAAATAACTTGAAACTGGTTATTTCGGTAAAGGTTTGCTTAGAATTATCCATTTAAAATCATGACGACCTCCAAACAAATTAAAGATGAGCTCCAAGGTCGTGGTTCATCAGTGTTAGATGGCACCTTCAGTTATTGATTGAGACAAGGTGTACTTCATGGGAGACAACCAAGAAAGCAAACCATAAATAAGCCAGACTGAATTTGCCACAATCCATATTGACAAGCCACACAGCTTCTATGATACTGTCTTATAGACAGATGAGACAAAACTGAAGCTTTTTGACAAGGCACATAAGCTCTATGTCCATAGACACAAGAACGAAGAAAACCAAAAAGAGGACCCTGTCTCTACTGTGAAACATGGAGTAGTCTCAGTATGTGTGAATTCAAACCAGTTCTGTTTAGTCTGCTTTAATAAAACTTTGATAGCCTATACTTTTATTGCCTAGACAGTTTGGTTGGGAGGAGGTGTGAATGTGCAATCAAACTGATTGATAAAGAACAAAAAAAGAAGTGTAGCCCATCTAAAAACCTATAGGTCTCAGTTCAGTTGAGGTAAACTCTAGCACAGTTTGAATGCATATGGCAGACAGGAGACCACTCTAAAGGCAGGAAGCAAACTATAGCACAGGGCAATCTAGGTAAATACAACCAAAACAAACGTATGAGTCTAACGCTAGTGGGAGAAATGGCTCATAGTCTTTTACCAAAGACAAAAGAGAAATCCTACAACAGCAAAAATCTGACACCACTCTATTTTTGTTTACATTTCGTGAAGAAGAAAGTTGTGCTCTTATGTTCTCCAGAGGTTTTCGTGTAATTTCATTCAGTGGTTCCTGGGTCAGCAGCACCACAGGCAAAGGGGCAAACAGGTTTGACAAAGGGTTTAGATTGTTTGACACAATGCAGTGGGAAAGCAAACAGCACCAGCTGAAAATGTAACAAATGCTGCAACTTTGGTCCCCAATTGAACCAAGTCTACCAGACTATCAGGTGTGAGAAAACCTTAAGTTATGTTCTGGGATTGCTTTGCTGCAAATGGCACACAGTGTCTTGAATCTGTTCATCGTACGATACAATCTTAAGGCTATCCAAGGATTTTGGAGATAAATGTGCTTGAGACAAAAATTTTATCTCAGTTATGTAAATTATACATTTTAAATCTTTTTACATGTATTTTCCAGAGGTGCCAATAAGAGTGAAGTATGTTGTCTGTATATCTCACCTGCAACAAGACATCTGCATGACGAGAGTGAAATTTCAGAAGTGCCTCAGTGGAGCCCAGATAATGTCTCAGGGCCTCCTGTCTGTCCACCAGCCCTGAAGGACAGCAGGGGGTGGAGGTGTCCATCTGCCATGGCAGCGTCAATGCGAGCGGTGGAGCAGGAGTCACACGGGGGTCTCTGTAGAGGAAAAGGAAGTGGTCCCCCAGACCAACCACGTCTCCGGGCTTTAGGACCGTCTCCCTGTACACTGTTACTCCATTGTGAGTGACTGCACCTCCTCTGAAGGGTCGCATTAGAGCTGGGGTGGAAGAAAATAATATTGTGGATTGGATTTGACCAAACCTTGTGATAATAATGGTTTTATTCTGAATGTTTTATTACTGATGTGTTTTAGGTACCGTGTCCTTTGGGTGTCTCTGGAACAGCAGCGTCTCTCCTGACCAGTAAGTGCCTGACCAAAATATCAGGAGCAGAAAGGAATGTGTCCACTTTCAGGGGTCTCTTCCCTTTCCTCTCTCTCTCTCTGTCCTTCTCTCTCTCCTTCACTGTAGGCTTTCTCCCAAACACGTGTGTAAATCCCGCCATGATGTACAAAACAAAATCCTACACAAAACACACACAGCGGAGGCTCAGGGAGGTCTGTTATCTGCTGAGAGCCATAGTTTACATCAGATGTTAAGTTACACAGAAGGCAGTTGATAAAGACTGAAGTGTGTCACAGGTCGATATAATAGACACCTGTGTGACATCATTGTTTGAGGTGGAGTGCACACAGGGGGTTTTTGTGCAAGCTTTTTGCTGTTTTGTGCTGGATTCTAAACAGGAGAAGGCTGTAAAAGGATGGAAACCCCGATGGTATGTGGCGATTACAGACATGCAGGTATGATGTCATGCAGAGGGTGTGTGCATGCACGTCCTTCTGCACAGCTCCGATCCCCCTCATTTACATATGTGCACATCAGACCACATCGCTGTTTGGTGCATTGCAAAAGTATTCCCACACCCTGACTTGTTTTCACATTTTGCCATATTATAACCATAACTTCAGTGTATTTGATCAGACCTCCAATGGCACAGACCAACAAAAATGTGAAGGGGAACAGAAATATTTGAAAGCTTTCCAAAGCTTTAACCAATAAAAATCTGAAAAGTGTGGCTTTTTTATACATTTACTCCGGTTTGATCTAATATCCCTTAATAAAATGTTGTGCAACCAACTGCCTTAAACCTAACTAGTAAACAGTTAAGTTTAAGGCCGAATTTACACACCTGAAGACCTCTGAAGTGTTTTCAGACAACATTAGTGAACAAAGCATCGTGAAGACCCAGGAGTAACACAGGTCAGACAGAAATTTGCTTAAGTCAGGATTCGATTTGCTAAAAGCCTCATGTGGGACATGGCATGTTTAAAAAAAAGATCCTCTGGTCAGATGAGACCAAAATTTTAACTTTTTTTTCTTTTGCATGGACGTGGAATCCCTCCTATACGTAGAGGAAAAAACAGCCCTGCACACACCATGACCATGGTGAAACATGGTGGTGGTAGCATCATGCTGTTTGAATGCCTTTCTTCAGCAAGAATCTTATCAAGTCTGAACTGTAAATACAGAATAAAAGTCCAATCTAGAATATTAAGAAACACTTGAAAATTGCTGCTCATAGATGCTTCTCCTGTCCAATCTAACTGAGCTGAGGACAAAACTGTCTTTCAATGTGGAAATTTGGTGGAGACAGACCCTCAAAGGTCTGTCTCCACCAGAGACAGACCTTTGGACAGGTTTGTACCTGTAATTGCATAATTTACAGGTATAAACCAGTAATTGCTGCAAAAGGTTCATCTACAAAGAGTTGAACCAGTGAGGCTAAATGCAAATGTATGCCACATTTCTGACTTATGGAAATAATGTATCCCTTTCCGCCCACTTCACAACTGTGAATTGCTTGTTTTGGTCAATCACATAAAGCAATGTGATAAAATGTAAGAAAGTCTGAATACTTTTGCAAGGCACTGCAGGTATATGCAACTGTAAATTCTTTCTGAGTTGTTCAGTGTATGATATCATCTGTCAGCATGTCTTGCCTTGCTCTGATCATAACCCTGCAGCAAAAGGAAGTAGGGTCGGTCTGTGGGTGGAAGGATAAGGCTCTGTGACATCACTTCCAGGTCGCAATTGGAGTAATGCTTCTCTTCATCTGCTGGCTGATTTGTCCATCCAACCTTCGCCTCAGCTCTCGATGCTCTGACCTGAGGAAATAGGCAGAAGCAGAAGACATGATGGTTAGATACATTGAAAATGAGATGAAAAACACATTTTATAAAAATAGAAAAATTTAAATTGTCACAACACAACAGAATCATAAAGAGAGAAATCACCGGACCGCCTGAAAATAATGCAATATATCAGAAATAACACATTTCTGGAGAATTAAACTAGTTTTTTTAAAAAAAAAATTTAAGTTCTGTGGGTTTTTTCTGTTGTTGTTATCCAAAATTTCATCCTGTTTTTCCTATGTTTTGGATGTTGTTGTTTTGGAAATCTCAGAATCACTGTACTTAAAGCTCCAAATGAGCACATTCAGTACCGACTGCATTGTCCTCATTACCTCTCCAGGCTGCGGGTTGATCATGCTCACAATGTTCTTCCTGTCCTGCGTTCCTCCACCGTTGTTGGGCCGGTTCCCTGTACCACGGGACTCGTTGCTGACGTGGTTGCCCTGTCGCCGGCGCAAGCTCAGGTTCATGTCGCTGATGCTCCTGCGGAGCTCAGTGTTCCTCCCACGGTGACCTCGTTCAGCCTCCTCCAGCCCACCGCCAGATGACATTCGGCTCCGCCGCCAGCGCACACCTGCTACCCAAAATATAATCATATTATTTATCAGGTTTACCACAGTGTCCTACATCAAGAGGTACAGCTCACTGTACATGAAGAGACAAACCTTGGTGGCTCTCCCCCTCCCTCTCCCGGTCCTTCTCCCTTTCTCTTTCCTCTCTTTCATAGTCTTCCTTCCTATAAATTTCAAAGCGTCGCTCGAATCCATCCTTGGGCCGCCACATGTCCACCAACATCAAGGGACATTCCCATGGGGCAACACCTCTCCGGCACTCTGTCTCCCATTTGATAGCTCCATCTGGTTGCTGGACAGGCTTTCCGATGACATCACACAACAGGAAGTCTTCAGGGCTGTGCTTCTGGATAACTAGAGGATCATACAAGAAAGAAAGAAGACAAAACAAAAAGCAGTCATGTTTCTGTGGAACTGCTGGTTTTGTTTATAATGATTTGGAAAATCCAAATCTCATTTTCAAAAGGGAGCCGGGCAAAAATCTGCACTACAAAGTTAGGGATATTTGTTCCACTGTTTTATTTAGTGGTATCAGACTAAAAGGGGAACTGAATGCAAATGCTCACCAAACTTTGCAGATCTTTATTTGTGAAAAATTTTGAAAAATATGCATTGTTTTTCCTGATACTTTTTAATTACGGGTTACTTAGCGTCTTTCGGATAAAGCTCCAATATAATATGATGAATTTTGTGGTAATAAAGTGAACAAAATAGTTCAAAGGATGTGAGTGCTATTACAAGGCATTGTGTATCAAGTAATTGACGACTGGTTGAAATTTGATAAGATATGAAGAGGTACACATGAGGGATCCCATACCTGCATCTTCTGTCTCCTCCCTTTCTCTTTCAGTGTATCGAGTGATGACCTGAGCGATGAGCTGCCTGGATGTGGAGTGAATGTTGGCCAGCAAGGAGCGATAGTTAGCTCCACTGGCAAAAGCATCCCCATAGATCTTGATCAAGCCAGGGGCCGAGGAGGGGGCAATGGGCAAGTAGTGGTGGGCTGATGGGGCGACAGAGGTAGCCCAAAGCTCTCTCTCCCTCTCCCCCACGGCCCGGTCCCGGTCGCTATTTGAGCGCCCCCGAAGGAAGAGCTGAGAAATACGCTTTGTCCGAGACTGGGGGCCAGCGGGCCGGGGCCTGAGGAAGGCCGGAGAAGGAGAAGGGGATGGAGAAAGGGAAGCCAGCGAGGGGGTGGAGTTGGAAAGGGAAGAGGACGGAGCAGAGGGGGCCTCGTGGAGCGAGGCTGCGTCAGAGCTGGTAGTCGACCTGGAGACAAAAGAGTGAGGGGGAGGAGAGGGAGGAAGAGACGAGTCAGCTGTGAATTATAACTGAAAAACAACCAGGACTAAAATAAAACAGGGGAAGCAAACAGGGCTGACAGGATATAATGACAGTGGAAGTAAGATAAGATGGCATCAACACACAGGCTGGGCCTTCAACAATTCTTATCAGGCTCTGGATCCTACCCTGATGATAACTGGCAATGATGTCCTGTAAAAAGCACACAATGAGGAAATTGAAGATAGCAAAAAAAAGTTTAAACTGACTTGACAGAGATGGCGCTGGGCCAACGTCGTCCCAGTTTGGCAAAATGTTTCCTGGGAGAGTTGATCCACAATCCGACTGGGAAATGAAGCTTTCTGAAGCGAGGACTGCCAGACCCCTCCATCTGACCCCCCCACCCCCAAAAAAAACAGGATGCATATGTCATTCAGACAGATAAACATTTCTATTATTCCTTTTTCTCCATTCAATCCATCTATGTGTGTCAATGATGGCAGGACAGAAAACAATATAACAATGGAATGATGTCATCGTCAAAACAATACAAACAGGATACCTGCAACAGGTTGTCAACGTGGTGCAAACAAACTAAAAGAAATCATCCCCATTTCCCTTTTTCCCATAAAAAAGCCCCTGAAAATCATAGAGTGTGTGTTTCCCATTATCAAACAGGAAGTGTGTTTTGAAGGACTCAGGTCCAGCTGTCGCAGAGACCGGGAAAATCCCACTCCAAAGGTCACTGCCCCTACGTTTCTTGGGAAACCTCAGCGATTAAATCGTAATTGTAGGTGAAAAAGCAAAACAGAAGACACCTGCTTTCTTGTTCTCTGCAATCAAATTTTGGGGTTGAAGACAATCATTAAGCTTTTGTTGAAAAACCATAATAATCTCTGACACCTCACATCCTGACACAGAAATCCACACCTCAAATCTTTTCTTTTCAGTCTGCAGGCGGAGACCATGGCTGACAGTGTGCTAAAATGGGCTGAGAAAATTAAAGAGCATTAATTTGTTTAGTTATGAATAAACTTACCCACTTTCACTTTGGTAAAATAAGATATGATTATCGTTATCCACCCAAAGATAAATAAGCAGCTCAAAGAAGTCCAATAACGGTGCGCGTTTCCTTCTCCTCTCCACAAAGATCCATTTTTGAAAGGCCTCAGCCCGACACACTCACTACAGTATGAACGTGTTTCTATTTAAAATAACCTAAAAAGTACTTTTATCAAGTTTTTCTTTCTAAGTGGAAAATTTCTGCTGCCTCCCTCTCTGTGGTTCTCAGCCACTCTGGGTCTATAGATAGAGTAAAGAGCCTATTGTTCCAAGTGACAGAATTTCCTTCCTTTGCTTTGGACAACACCTATATCCTGGCTGAGAGAGAAAGAAAGGGACAGATTGGTAGAAAGAGTGGGAAGGGCGGATTTACATGTGCATATTAGAGTTTAAAACGTTTTATATTTGAACGTGTAGGAACATAAAATATTAGTTTTTATAGAAGCAGCCACTTTTTCAAATGTTTAATAAAAACCAAAAAATTTTAATCCATCCCAAATATATGTCCAATGTAAATCCAGCAGAGTAAAGTGAATTATAATGAGGAAAGCAATCCAATTCCAAGCCGAATCACACAGACATGGTGTTTGTGTGATGTTTCACTGGAAAGAGGATGAAGGAAACACATGCAGTGACAGGAAGCGTGATGTAGACACCTGTGATCTTTGGCCTAGTCTTCAACAGGAAGATGCTGATGGAAAGGGAAAGGCCACTGTCCTTGTGTTTCAACTCATGTGCTTTCAAGTTCACATTGCTAAACCATATTTGGTAAAACAGATAATTGTGGAATGTCTCATTCCAAGTACCTTGTGTAAGTATTCACACCCCTTTAACTTTTTTTTTCTTTCTTTTTAACACAAACATCAGCATATTTTGTTATTATTTTACATAAAAAGGTGCATACTTGTGAAGTAGAAGGAAAATTATATATATTTTTATCAGTAAGCAAAGTTCAGTTGGGTTTAATTTAAATCTCAACACAAATCAAAATGTTATGTGGAGGGTTCAGAGATTAGAGAACATTTGTGAAAAAAACAAAATCATAAAGACCAAGAAAAACAGCAGACAGGTAAGGAAGAAAGCTGCAGAGAAGTTAAAGTCAGGATTTCTAGTACTGAACATCTCACAGAGCCCTGTTCACCCATCATTACATACTGGAAAGATACGGAACAGCTGCAAAAACACATTCACCTCAGTTTGAGGGCCAGCAAGAAAAGCAGCCAAGAGACCTGTGGTGCTTTTTACTTAGCAAAACCAGTTTCTTAAATTTTCACCTTTATGGGCTATTTCACCTGAAGTCCCAAAAAAACCCTATTTATTTGACATTTGAATGTAGCTAATTTATGTTCACTTAGTCAGGATTGTCTGTAGTAAAACTATTGTAAATGTAATGTAGGAAAAAGAATGAAACTTACTTACCTAAAAAAGAGAGAAACTTCTGCTTGGCGGTTGCATGTTTCCCCATGCCTGCGACAGTTTCTCTGGTTTCTCCAATGTAGATCAGAAGGTGATTCTAAATTGAATATAAGCATAAATAGTTGTTTGATCAAGATTGATTTTAGATACACACAAACTCTTGTAGTAAGACAACAAAAACTGAGGTGGATTTAAGATTGGTGAAGATTGGCATAGAAAGAAATGTTCACTATCAACTTTAATATGTGACAATTTGATGATATGCAGCAACATTCTGATGCACAGCAATACTGATACAATTTAGAAAGACCAATTAACCTGATAGTCATGTATTTGGCCTGTGGGAGGAAGCAGGAGTACCCGGAGGGAACCCAGGCATGCACAGGGAGAACATGCAAACTCCATGCAGAAAGACCCCAGGCTGGGAATGGAACCCAGGACCTTCTTGCTGCAAGGCAACAGTGCTACCAACTGTGCCATTACTATTAATAAAAAATAGACTAATATACCTAGTGCTAAGCAGAAGTGATGTGAAGCCAGGTCAATGTTACATTCAATTTTTACTGTAATGATGCTGAGTGGCAGTCAATCCTCATTTTATGAAACAAGACTGTTTGTTTACAACCTTTTTGTTACCATTGTGCCATTTGGAGATCAAGTTAAGATACAGTAATCACTATCCACTGTCATCGGGAGTACTTTACCCTGCTCTGATACGTTATCTGATTGATTAGTTTCAAAGGCTTTAAATAATATTAAAAACAGATTGTGAAGCGTGTTATTTCTGCTTAAAAAGTGCTATTTTGTAATTATCGTGTATGTATTCATTTTAGATTATTTATTAGTCTTTAAACTGCCGGAATTTGCACGTACGTTTACATTTCTGAGAAAATCTAACAAGGCATCAGTATCCCTTATTTTAACCAAATACCTCTTTCCTCTTACCTAAGTGATTTCTTAGATGGCATGCTTTTACTTTTACTTGCCAAAAAAATGTCTTGGAGTAATACATTTTTCTACCCACCTCTGTTAACAACTGCGATTAACTTCAGCAGCAAGTTGGTAAACTCAAACCGTGCCTCCATGTACTCCCAGAATCCTTTGCGGAACTGGACCTCTTTCCCGTGAGGACAAAACGAGCAGCATCTCAAGGTTAGCTGTAATTAACTGCGAGAATTAAGGGTTTCCTTAAACCATCTCCTCGACTAGTACTTATTGGTTCATAGTCGAAAACGTAGGTGATAATCTGCCGTTGTCTGAATGTGTGTTAACAATGAAAGCTATATAAAGCAAGTCCTCAATCCGTTAGCTTGTTAGCTTGTAGCTAGCAAAGGGTAACTGTAACGACTTATTTGTCGGAGTTATTTGAATTTAACATAAGCAGCCAACTACCAGCTAGCCTTCTAGTTTGCAAAGTCTTTTTAATAAAGCATCAGCAGCTCTTAATACGTAAGCTAACAAACCGTGAGTGATTAAGACAAAATTAGCATGGGTAAGCTAAAGATTAGCTTAGCCAACTTGAAATATTATGCTTTATAATTTAACCATACGATAAATTTGACCGTCATGATATTCTTCCATTTTCATACACACACTGTAAGTGTTGTTTATTGAAACTTTCCCTTGTTTTCAGCATCCCTTTGACCGCTTACTTGAGCCGACAAACATGGCCGACACTATTGATGAGAAGATTAAAAACTACAGAACGGCTCCCTTTGACGCCAGGTTCCCCAACACAAACCAGACCCGGAACTGCTTCCAGAACTACCTGGGTGAGGACATCCCCATATTCCGATTAGACACATGAAAGTGTCACATAGTCCTCATAACTCCTGTCAAACATGAGCTGAAGTAAAAAGAACAGGAACAATAAAGGTCATTAACAAACTGCATGATATTAACACTACCTGCTGTTTATGGGGTTTCAGTTTAAACTAGAAATGATATAAAATCTGTTGCATTGGTCATTTTAAACATGTATGTATTAAAAGACAGACATTCAACATCATCATCATCATCATCAAAAAAAAAAACATTTCACTTGGTCTTCCACACAGGGATTTAACTTTAAATTTATTCACAATGTGTTAGTTTTAGGCCTAAGAAAATCTGAAATATCTCCACACCTTTTATACTTTAACTCTTTTTGTTGTTATAAACGAACAAGCGAGTGATATTCTGCTAATCAGTTTGTTGCTAAAGTACAACTGAGTATTATAGGAAAATGTTGTGTTAATACATTTATTAAGCCTTTTAATTTCTGAAATATTCACAAATATTTGTAGCAAAAATATAACGCTGACAGCTGAGATCACAATTCTGATTATTCCAGCATTTGTACTTCAGTTTTTCTTATTTATTTTAGGCCATTTTTAAATAATCAAGGGTATGACATCAGTGCTTTCTAACATTAAATATTACAGCAAGTTTAAAAACAGAAGATTTTTTTTAAATATATAGATATGTTTATTCATTTTTTGCTTAATAACAACAACAACATAACACAGAACAAAAGCTCAGCAGTGCAGTACAGAGGAGACAAAAAAGATAAGATAAGGGGCATACATACTTCCATCATTACATAGTCCACGTCTAAGCATTTATAAATGCTCGAGACAGGATGGTAGACACGTATCCTTCAGCATAGTCCAAGAAGGGCTTCCATATGCATCCAAAATGTCAGTCTTAGCGTGGACGAGATATGTTAGAAAGTCAAAAGGGATATATTCCAAAATAAGCTTCTTCCACCCAAAAATAGTAGGTGAATTATTAGAAATCCAGTGTAACAAAATATCCTTTTGAGCACAGAAAATTAGGGCATTATACAACTTACTCTTGTTTTGATTTTGGATGTGTTTATTTGGTAGACCAAGGAGAAGAGACACTGGATCGAGATCAATATTAGTTTTGATAATTTGCCTAGTCTAAAAACAGAAGATTTGATTATTTTCGTACCAGCTCCTCTGAGTAAAGTGTAAACGATGAACTATCCTTCACTTGTTATCACAAACGTCAGCATATTGCGAGTTCTAGTGAAAGTCCAACTGTGAGTTATATAACCAAAGATGTTCATTCTTTGATCTGTGAGTTTCTTGTGAAATAACAAAAGTTCAACCTCTGGATTATTTTGTGCTGCAGATTTTCACCGATGCAACAAGGCCCTGTCCACCAAAGGCCAGGATGTGTCTCCCTGTCAGTGGTACCAGAGGGTTTATAAGAGCCTCTGTCCAATGGGCTGGGTGAGTATTTTTAATAATAGTAATAAATTCATATATTTTATTTAAAGGAAATGTCAAAACACTCTAGGACACTGTACATACAAGATAAAAGCAACAATAAACCAACAAACTATCAGCAGCTTCTGCTAATCAAACATTACAGAGAATATTCAGGTTTGAAAAGATGAGTTTTGAGGCAATTTATAAGCTAAAGAAAGGAGTCAATGTGACGGATATCAGGTGGCAGCTGACTTTTTTTTTTTCTTTATGATTATGAAGCTTTGTTTGTATTTCATACTATTGATTTGATAATTGCAATGCAAAACAAACATGCAAAATATAGATGCAGCCATGCTTAATGTTGTCATGTATTTGACATAGACAGAACTGTTAACTAAAAGCAGCTGCTGTGCAGAATCTCTGGTTTTGTTTACCTAGACCTCTTTAACATCTTGTGCAGGTGGCTAAATGGGACGACCAGATAGAAAATGGAAGTTTTCCTGGAAAGATCTGAAGTCAGAAGCTTCTTTCCGGTCGTGATGTTGTTACTCAAACCCTTAACCTCTGTAGTGTGCCTGAAGACATCTCCATCACATCTATCACTTTGTCATCAGTGCGACTAATTTAAACTGTAAACACGCACAGCTGTTACCATGTGAAAGTTTAGTTTTTCTCCCTTTATAATCTTTCAGACTGCATTATTGACACTATAGACTCAGTGTAGAGTAATAACCACATTGTTACAAAGTTTAAGAAATGTGTTTAGTTGGAGCTTTCTGCCAGGCACAGTAAACAACATTTCCAGCATGTTTGTTATGGTGGAAATGTTACAAATTTCTTTGCCTTTGTAGTTGTTACTTTAATCCAGATTGCAAAGTATTTCATCACAGAATCAGATAAAATCATCTGGGAACTCACAGTTCATTACTAATAGGACTACCTCGGACATTGCGTTCACATGTGTAATTTGGTCAGATTCAGATTTCCTTGAGTTTCAAAACATTTGTAAAATAAATGTTTCAACTCCTGCTGATCTTGTTGACTAATTTTTCTCCAGCCATGGTAGCTTCCAGGTTACTCTGAAAAAAACAAAACAAAAAAAAAAACTGATTTTTGTCTTCATAGTTGCAGTTCTGGTAAACTGGAAGCCATAAAAAATATATATATAAAAATAAAAAGGTTATTTCTGTGTTGAAAATCTTTGGAGCCCTGTCTGTTAAAGACACTATTACAATCACCAAATGAAGTCAAGACTGCTACGGGTCTTGGAGATGTTTTTTTTGTTTTGTTTGTTTTTTTCTATTTTAAATTACCATCAGTCATTGTGACCGGAAATAAAACCATATTTCTTAATATGATAAGTATGGCATCTCAGTGTAGGTTAAAAAAAATTAAATAAATCCCAAGTGGTTGTAGTTGTAGTTCCCCCTGTTGGCCGCACAGTGGCGCCCTGAGATCAGTTAGAAAGGAGCAAATGAACGTTAGACAAAAATGGACCTGAAGAAAAGTATGTGGTCAGATTAGGCACAACAAACAACCGCATTCATTTAACATTTCCAACTATTACAGTCAATGACTTGTTCATTTCCACTAGAAAGCTAAGGCAGTGAGAAGCCTTTTATAGCTTTTCAAACAGAAATAAATTTCTCTCTTGTTCAGCTTCTGAATATTGAGATAAAAACCTCTAGCTCTCAGTTCTAATATTTTGACCTGTAATGTGGTTTGGATAGCTGATTTTAAATGTTTAAAATAACAGAAGAAGCATTCTTGATGTCTATAGTATCACAACTTGGGAAATACCTTTATTTTTTGATAACTTGAATCACAGCTGCACACGGATTAACAAACATGTTGCTGATTGCTTCATGCAGATTAATGTAACACCCAGATTTATTCAAGTCTGGAATCTCCAGCCGGTATGTTGTATCAGAAGGGGCTGTGTGGAAATGCACAATATTAACCCATGTCGATAAAACAGGGAAAGCTTCTGCTAAAACATAAGCATATAAAACACCATTACATTCTCATAACTTATTATACCATGGTTAAACCATATGTTTATGCTGATAAAATAAGCTTCCCTCACGGGTCTACTGGCTGACAACAGAATTAAGGTTTCTCTGTTTGCAGATGAGTAAAGTTGTGTAAGTAAAGTTGTGTGTTAGCTATTTCCTTCATTGTGAATCAGATGTAGATGACAAAACTATTCTGGTAAAACAATTGTTTCCAATCTCCATGGGAGTATTTAGTCGTTCAAAGGTCAGGATCAAATTGTATCTGCTGCAGATACGGTGCATCTGGAAAGTATTCACAGTGCTCCACTCTTTGCTCATTTTGTTGTGTTGCAGCCTTATTCCAAATTGTATTAATCTCTTTTTTCAGAATTCTACATGCAAATATCAAATTGTGACAAAGGGGAAAAACTGTTTTGCGTGTTAAGTAGAAATCCAAAATAAAATCACTTTTACATAAGTATGCACAACATTTTCTTAATACTTTGTTACTGGAACTCAAAATTGAGCTATTTCCATCGATTGTCCTTAAGGTGTTTCTAACTTGCATTTAACCTGAAGTCAAAGGAATTGCCTTGAGTTGCAAATCTTGGGAATGATACAGAAAAAAATTATTCTGCTTTGAAGGTGACAATGAAGCTCAATGACCTCCATTTACCTATAATGGAGGTCAAGTTTGGAACCACCAGTGATGGCTAGATATCTGAACTGAGCGATCAGGTGAAAAGGGTCTTAGTCGAGGAGCTGACCAAGAAGCCAAGACAGCCATCAGGAAATGGCTGCGAGACATCTCCGATCTAACCTCGTGGAGCTTGAGAAGAACTGCAAGAAAGAATAGCAAAAAATGACTCAAACTGATGAAGTCAAACTTACAGCCTTAAGGTTGGCTTAAGGCAATGATGCTGCCAAAGGTGAATCAACAAGGTATTAATCTAAGACTGTGAATGTATTGGTTGGTTTTCTATTTTTCATAAATTTGCAAAACACAATTTTTTTCACGTGGTCATGATGGGGCATTTGTAGAATGTTGAGGAAAGAGATTAATTTTATAATATTTAAAGTAGGGCTGTAATATACCAAAATGTGGAAAAGGTGAAGCACTTCCTAGAAGCAATGTAGATAAATGAAGATCAAATGTTGTATCAGTAGTAAAATAAAGTCATTGTAAAACCACATGAGTAACTACAGCTACGCTTTACAAAATACCTGTACTAATGCAACTTCTTCATATTTGACCACATTGTACTTGTGAAGCAGAAGAAAAGCTTTGCTTGTTTCCAAGTTCTAATATTCCCATAAAATAAAATATGAAGTGCGGTACGCATTCATATTCAGCCTCCTGTACTCTGATCCCCTTGAATGAAATCCAGTGCAATTAACTGTGAAAACATTAGAGAACAAAAAAAGGTTACGAAGACCAAGCAGTACACGAGACTGGTCAGAGAAAAAAGTTAAGTTTCATGCAATGTTAGTTTGTAAAATAATATCTCAAGCTTTTAATATATTAAGCCCGTTCCATCATCTCCAAATATTGAGATCATAGCCAAACTGTAAACCTACCAGTAACTGACCGTACCCTATGACATAGAGACTGTATGTTTTATTTGTATCACTTCACAAATGTTCCTTAATTTTTGTTCTTCTTTTACATACAATCTGAATAAATATTCTGGTGTTATTGTAGAATAATGTGACAAAAAGTATTTAAGGGGTATGAATACTGTTTTGAGGGACTATAATTTTGAACACTAAACTAAAATCACAAATTCTGCTTGAATGAGTGACATTCATTGAGGTCCCTTGCTGCTATAAGGTTAGACATTATGTAGGTTTACAGGTGGCATTCAGCATATCTTGGATATAGGAAGTAGTTATTACTGTGACTTTTCTATCATCTGAAACCAGTCCACCCATTCTCCTCTGAAATTACCAAAGCATTTGTCATCCACACAACTGTGGCTCACTGGACATTTTTTCTGTTTTGGACTTTTTTTGGTTTGTGTAAACCTGACATATGATTGTGTATGTTAAAATCCTAGTAGATTAGCAGTTTCGGAAATGCTTTGACTAGCCTGTCTGATCCAACAACCATGCCATTTTGTCAACATCAGCAAGTCCATATCTAGATGCCTGGCTCAATTGAATTCCTGCCATGTGATTGGCTGACTCGTTATTTGGCGTATTTAACAGTGGTTGCTAAGTGTTCTCAAAGCTGACTTCCTGGAAATAATACTAGACATGAGATGAAATTTAAAAAACCTAAATATTCAAAAATAATATAAAAACGGAGCCAAAAACTTCAGGGAACAAAATGATAAAAGTTCACATCAGAAATTTTATGTTTGGTAGCAAAGTTCAAGGTGACCCTAAAACCTGGTTCAAAGTTGTTCTGTCCCAACTGCAGGAAGTTACTGTGTAATGAAATATCGTTTAAAAAGATGTGACACACATTGTGGGCTAGCTTTACCGCTTTCTTTCCTGTCTCTCTCTCTCTTCCTGTGTTTCTGGGTAAGCTCGCTTCAGATATTTTATCAAATTTCTGGTTCTGATGATTAAAGGAGATTCTGCTAAATTTGGCTGAGGATCCAGCTGATGTAGCTGGATAGATTGGTATATTTTCAGACTCAAATATCAGATTTTTAAGCATTTATTGATTTAAAAGCACCAGGCATGACGATCAGCACGTCACTGTAGTTCCTATTTACGGCAATGGGAGGGATCCTTGTTAGATGACAAAACTGAATTCTACAGAAATTTAGAAGACCTTCCTGTTTAACCTTGTAAAAATAGATTTGTGACATCAATTCTTTTGACACAATCACATTAGTGTATCCCTGAAGTCTGGGATACACTAATTTCTGATGTCGAAATTCCCTGTTAAAATGACCCTTAAAGAGATATCTGCACTATATGGAAGTGGTTAATGCATATTAATCTTTCTTTTTAACAAAAAACATTGCTGGTTGTGACAGAATATGCATGAGGCAGAAAATATAAATTAGGCCTGCAGAGGAAAAACTAATTCTGTGACATCATGACGTATTAGAAATGGTTGGTTTTAGTCATTTTAGTTGAGGCAGACAACAACCACACAGGAAACAGAGGCATGGCTGCCTCTATCTTTATTATTAAATTAAAAAAAATAATAATAATCTGGGCTTGATTTTAACTACTTCTGCCACAAATAAATGAATGCATTTATGATCTTGCTGACAGAATTAGGTTTTAATAACATACTAACTTTGTAATTCTATTGTAACCCACTTTGAAGTCATGTTTGGGTTTTCCAGCTTTTAATGCAATTCTAGTTTTTTGATGCAAATTGATTTAATCTTAGGTACATTACATAGCAAGATATAATACTGGCCTTCACTGAGCTCCTGAGACCAACCTATTCTATCACAAAAATGAGTAGAAACCGTTTGCATGCCAAGGTGCATGATTTTCCACACCTGGGTCCATGGATGGCATTTGGCATCCATGGTCCATAGTTGAATACTGAATCCAAGCTTGTAATTACTTGCTTGTGTATTACTACACTCAAACCCTCAGTCTTTCCACTTTTTAAAAAATCTTTTGCTGATCTTTTGGCTTGAACTGTCTGTTGATTTATGTTTGTTTCTTATACACATGGATCTTTGAACTCTCTCATCCTAGGAGTTCAAGTCAGTTCATTCTTTCACCAATTCACATCCCCATTTCACGGTCATTCATTGGAAATTCATCTCTTCCTTTTTCCCATTTCATAAATGCGAACAAACCAGTTTTTACAAATATTTAGTCTATCAGTTTATTTTGTCCAAGTAGTCAAGTATTTAGAAGTGTTGTGAGAATTAATAATCATAAAAGTGCTTAAATCTCACGGATTATTTGTATATTACCTTCTGAAAACTTTGAATCATGCGATGTGTCATTGATTGTTAATCTCATCTCCTCTTTCGCCAACACCTTTGACCAAACCATAACGATCTGTTACTTCCATTGTTTTGTTTTTTTAACCATTGTTGATTTTTTACTACATTTCTCCGCAGCACTCTTAGTAGATTGCATAAAATGCTTTGAACTCTCTGGTTATCAAAGTTGCTACAAAACTTCTCCTGGTTGATATGGACTGAGGCGTCGACAGTATCAAATGTTTGACCATGTAAGAGCTACAAAGGGATACATTCTGTGTAGCCATGAGACTGTAGGTCAACCGATTGAAAAAAATGCCCTAGTTCTAAAAACGAGACTCCAATAAATTTTAGAAAATCAAAAATAAAAATTATTGTCTCCTCTGTGGCACACTCCTACATCCTTGCAGTTTTATTGACCCTCAACAAAACTTCCACGTAAAAAGGTCGATGGGACTCAGAGTATTTTGCAAGTCTGAGCTGGCTTGAGAAAACACCCAAGTGCAAACAGCCTCTACTTTCTTTTCTCACTACTGTATTTCATCAAAGCCAGGAACTGCAGCAGGAAGGTTATTTCCCAATTCACACAAAGACCTCAAGAGTCATTTGCGGGTGGATCTCGACCTCCACCCCAGCTTTGGATCTTGTCTATTCATTTAAGGGCCAGCAGAGAGGTCCATCTCCTGCAGGATGCCTCTCTTCATTGAACACTTGCCTTTCAGCTTTCCACTCTTGTTTATTGCTCTTTAATAACTCCTTTGTTTTCCTTTCCTTTGCGCTAAAAAGCTGTTGTTTCTAAGGCTTTCTATGATTTCTGGAGACACATGAGAAAAGCCAGAACATTATTTTTTTGATAATCAGTTATCAAAACCTTAAAACAAATAGAGACATGGTTTAAAATGTGGAGCAATAAGAATGAAACATGCAGAAATCTGTATCTCTAATTTTTTTATATGCTCACAAAACCTCTGGCTTCTGATAATAAAACCCTTGGAATGACCTTGTGCAAAGCAAACTGTGTCTGTGGGTGTTGTGGAAAAAATTACTTTAACAAGAGTCTGGATGAGAAGAAAATAAGAAATGTATTAAAACCTTGCAAGGTGAGAACAGAAATACAGAGTTAAAGGAGTCTGTCAGTCTGCTCTGACCAACAGTGGATCTGGCTTCCTTTTATAGGTTCTGGTCAGAGAAGAGAGACTTGATTGGACAATAGGTGTGAGTCCCTGATTGTTATGTACCAAGAATTCTGTGGAACCCAACACAGATGGTCTTGCCATTTGTCTTATGTTAAGGATAGGGGGTTGTTCTTTCATGCTAAAGAGGGCAGATAAGCTCTACGTTGGGGAAGTAACACTTAGTCTCCTGGATCAATGAGCTCTCCCCTGCTGTTACATGACACTGCATAAGTCTTTAGAGCAGCTTGACCAATATCATGCTAAGACTGTGCAGAAATACCTAAAGCAGAAGAGGGGTGAGGAGTCTCTGTCTCTGTGGGTTCAATACTGGTTGTACATCAATTAGTGAGTCAGTTAAACTGTTCAGGACGTCTCCAGCCTGTCTGCTTGTCCACTTTAGAACTCTGGACTCTTTTACTGACTTTTCAATCACCAAAGAGATGACCTGTTGGTGCTCCTTACTGTGGCAATGTTGCAGTGTATCCATGAGCTTAACACATAAATGCCCAGTTTATGTGCTAAACTGGGCATTTAACACATAAACTGTTAAATTTGACCAAATAACGGCAAATAATTTGGCATTATTTGGTCAAATAATGTAAATTAGTTTATAGTAAACATAAGTAACATTAATAAGTTGGTAAGCAAGTTCATAGTTAGTAAACTGTATGACTGAATTTATGCTAAGAATGGTTTGAAATTTAATCAGTGTATCACATTTGTGTTACAAAAATCTTTGTCATAATGTATTTGTAAAAACATGGCAGAGAGATCGCTCTTCTGAGCAAACTATCTTTGATGTAATGTTCTCCGGTAACCATGTCAACAAGAATTTAGGCTGTTAGGAGAGAGTAAAGGACTCATGAACTCCCTGAATGTATTTCAGTCGCTTTATATCATCGGAAAACTTTGTAAGTATGTGTTTGAAAGGCACATGTTGTGGTTGTTTTATTTGGATAATAAAATTTTTTAGAAACGTGAGTAGCATATTAGCTAGTAATGCATTTCCTTTCTGTTATATTTCAGTTGCTAAAACGTTTTGAGTGTAGCATTAAAATCAGATGTAATGTACTTTTTCCTTTCTGTTGTATTTCAGTTCCAAAACAAATCCGTTAATAAAAGGTCTTCAGTTAAGAAAAGCAAGCCAGTGTCCGACAGCAAATGTGTGTTTTACTCTTAGTCTTTGGACGAAATTAATGTCATTTAATTTTAGTCACAATTTAGTCATCGAAATCGTTTTAATTTTTGTCTCGTTTTTAATTATAATAACGTTTTAGTCGACTAAATAAACAGTCAATTTAGTCAACAAAATTCATAAATTTATTTGAATTATTAATACAAAATTAATCATGTCGTAACCAGTTATGGCATTACGTTATTGTCATCCATTGTTACACAGGCGTGTATTCTTTTGACCTTAATTTAAACAACAACATGAAACAACAACATGAAAATTCAACCAGTTGGCTTGCTCTGCCTGAAAATTATGGCGGGATTGTTTGTTTGTAAACACGGCGGATGCGCGCGCAACCAGACTGCAGAAAGAGGCTGCGTTGCCATAGTGCTATCTGGCTGTTTTAGCATTAACCGATGATGGAGGCCGCTGAGCTCATTGAGACCTTCAAAGCAGCTGGAATGTGTCTGCGTCCTTCACCAGATTTGTGCCTTAGCACAATCCTGTGTCGGAAATCTACAGACAATTCCTTTTATTTCATGTTTGGTGTTTCCACTCTATCATCCACTGTCAACTGTGGGGCCTCATATCGACAAGTGTGTGTGCCTTTCCAAATCAAGTCCAGTTTCATGGCGATTCCCCTGAAAGGGCCCTCAAGTTGTGAGGATATGTAATGTGCTTTGCTAGTTTGTTTTATTAGTTTCACTGTAACTTTGTCCACTATCAGTTACTTTTCTTAACATCTTTAGGGATGCTTTGGCTTGCAGAACAATCCAGAATGCAGAAACAATCCAGCACAAATTCAGGCCGGCATTCGAGCTGCTCTATAATAGAATGGTTTAGATGGGTATATTAATAAGCTAGAATTGCACAGTCATTGAGACCTAAATACAAATGGGAATCTGTGAAAAAAAAAAACCCTGAAAAATGATGTTCATAAGTTCTTCTCCCAATCTGACTGAGTTTCAGCTCTTTTGCAAAGAACGAGCAGGAACGTCGTGTCTCATGCAAAGCTGGTAGACACACACCCCAAAAGAGTTGCAGACTCAGTGGGGATGAAAAGAAATGCACACAAAAACTTAGGGTATCAATACGTCTTCAAGGCACTGTGTTTACATTTTTGCTATATATGTGGTAAAAGCCCAGTTCTCTGGTGGAGGCAATACTGTGGCTTACCGGATTATTTAAATCTGCAATATTCACATCAGATAAATCTTCAGTCCAATAGACCAGAGGGTTCAGCTCAGACTGAATATAATTAAAGGGAGTCAAAGTAGTCCTTACTATGTTGTTGGGCTTGTCCAGGGCGGAGTAAACCCTCTGTAGCAAGTCTGATTGCGTCATTGATACTACCTGTGTAATGTTGCACCTCTCTCACAAATCCCTCCATCCACTCCACCCTTCCTGCACTTTCTTCTTCACCTCTCCTGCATACTACCTTATTCTTTGGAGGTATACCCTGCAGGTACTTAAATTATGTTTTATTAAGTTAGTTTCTTTTGTATTCTTTCTAACCTGTACCAGTTCTGTCTGTGTTTGTGGTATATTTCCCTCTACCTTACTGACAGGGAGCTTCCACAAAACAAAATTCTTACAGCAGTGTTTTGGACTGCATTTAGGTCCAACTAGTTATGAATTTATCTATGCTTCAATGAATGATATTCATTAAGACAGGGAGAAAAAACTTTTAAACGTTGCTATTTCTTTGTTTTGTTTAGTTGTTGTTTTTTTTTTGTTTGTTTTCTTTTTTGTCCTCCTGGATAATTTGCTAAGGCTCAGAAATAAGCTTTTGACAGCTGTAAAGATTATATTAGGGGAAGAATTAAACGGGAGCCCGTTCGTTTACCTCCCACTGAGCCGGTCTCATGATTTCTGCATGACCAGGCTTTGGGTCTGACCTGTGGGCGTGCAGCCTTTGTTGCAGCAGCCACGGTGGGCGGCCAGCGGGGCCACCGGCGGCCGGACAGAGCCTCCATTCACCCAACAGGGTTTTATTCTGCCGCCCAACCCCCGCCCTTTTTAAATGCGCGGTGCATGTCTACGTTCGCCGGAGCACGTATCCGAGTGATAGCGCGTCTGCTGCGTTTCCGCAGATATCACGACACGGATGCGTTACTCATTTGAGATGCTCTTATTTGCTCGTGAAAAACAGAGACGCAACGTGTCGACGAGGTTGTGTCAGTCAGTATAAATAAACCCCACGCAGACAGAGTGAACACTTGTCAGAGCAAACACATCTGGAGAGGATTTCTTTATTGAAACAAAAGATAAAAAAAAAACTTCCCTTCACTTTAAAGGTAATTAGTCATTTTTATTTAATTACTTTTTATGTATGTGCTTTATATTTAAAGTGTGTTTATAACCTCGTCTTAGAAAAATACACTATTCGAATTTAATTGTGTAAGCCAGATCACGATATGAAGTTTACACGATGAAGTTATTGTACTATTAGCGACAATAAGAAACAGTTCATACAATTGCTATGTAAAAAGTTGAAGCTCATAAACTGGAGGAGCAAAAGAGGAGAGTGAGTGCAGGAGAGAAGGGAGGAGTTTACTGTTACGTTTGAGTGACTGACTGCTGAATTCATTCATGGTTCAAGTCAGCATCCCCTGTCTTCTGGCGTGTGGTGTTCTGCGGTAAAAGCTTTCAGTCTAGTTTCCCTCAGAATCGATTTGATATTGAGAAGATGCTTTGGCATTTGTTTAAAAGTTATTGTACTGAAGGCTCTATTTTTATATATATATTTGTTTGTTTTGATTGTTTTCAGGTTTTCCTGCTGCAGTTTTCCAAGAAGAGCTTGGTTATTAGGCAATAGAAACATCCATCTCTGAAGAGTCCCAGAAGTGTTCACCCTTACATCTTTTAAGGAGCAACGAACAAGATGCAGGAGCTGGACGACGGCAGGGTAAACAAAAAGCCATTCACATGTTATACCAGAACTTAGTGGTATGCTTTTAACAACTATTTAGCAATAACATTCAAGTTCTGTTGTTTTTATACCACATTAGTTACATTGTAATGGATGCATGAGCTTATCAAATTGGGTAACAGAACTCCTGGTTCCAGTACTGTGGTATTTTTCCACTCAGGAGCTCCGGATGAGAGTTGAGCATTTCAGGACATGACTAAGGATAGAAAACGTTAGGCAGGATTCTTAAGGGGCAAGTTGGGACTTGTGTGTCCTTAAGTTTACTGCATTCAGTTCAATTCAATTCAAAAGTGGAATGACACCGTAGAAAACAGAGCCCTTACATGATATTCTGAAAGTTTTATAATACTGAGTAAAACTGGTGTTATTGCAGTGTGTCATAATATTTGGGCCAAAAACTAGAATGAAAATGTCCTGCATGATGTAGGGGCTTTTATTTAAGACCAAAACACTAATTATTTCAGCTGATAGTTATTCTGAGGTATTGATTTGTAGTCAATAGAGGTGACACTTGGACCGGGTTTGATGCAATCACAAAGCACGTCCAACTCAAAATGGACTTTAACACCAGTTTACTTTGATTTGAGCCTTTTGAGTTGAAAAGTCCCGCCATCTTTTACTGAATAGAAAGTCTTTTAAAAGTGCATCGTTTATACGTCTCTTGACTCAACAAACATTTAATTAACTAAGGAACCAAGCAAGAAGCTTGAAGTTGAGAAACACACTGCAGTGTGGAAAACATGTGGGTCTAAAACTGCATTTAGATGTTTTTGAAACTATTTAGAAGAAGAAGAAAAAAAGAGAAGAGAACTAAAATTTAAGATTTGATTCCAGAAGAGCATGTCTTTACTTAACTTTATACCGGTGAATTGCATAACAGCCACTTGATTCAAATCTTAGTTTTCAATGTGCTTATTGCGCAGGATTACGACAGAATATTAGGGCTGCGCTTAGAAAATAATATTACAAGAATAAAGTCATAGTATGACTAGGATATAGTCATACTATTACAACTTTATTCTTGTAATATTATGACTGTGTACTTGCATTACTGTTACTTCATTGTTGTAATTGTATAATTTTTTTCTTAGTATGGCTCTAATACTTTGTCGTACAGAATATCACCTCTTTGTAATTTGTAGCTTTTTCTCAAGTAACAGAAGTAAGCTGTTCTTAATGGTGGAGGGTCATTGCTGTTGTAATTATGTAACTTTATTTGAAGAGCTTTAAACCTTAGGAATAGGACATTTGTGGAGTTTGAAGTTTTTCGACCACATACATGCAAGATGGTTCCAACAATGTCCAGCAGAATGAGACAAGATTTGTATAAACATTCTTTTTAAAGTAACAAATGAAAATGTTGTGTTCTTTATAACAAACTACACCTTTTCAAACATTTGTTGTAGTTGGTCTTTTGTAAGCAGTTGCTCCATTTGTGGGTGTTGCTTAAAATATTTGCTTCATCTGTGATGGGGAAACTAATTGCAAGATGACTTGAATGTGGAAGTTAAGTGTTGCAAAGAAAATCAGGACCAGTGTAATCGCTTGTGACTTTTAATAAGTCAATTATTTTCCAGCGAGTGTAAGAAAAGTAAAAAAATAAAAAAAAATAAAAAAAGGAGGACAGTGGGGCTTTACAGAGGATGTCCGGTTTTAATATATCCAAACAAGAACTAACACAGATCACATAATCATCTCAACTTTTAGTAATATATTACTGGGTAGTCTTATTCAAATCCTGATCATTTTTACTGTAAATCTGAGATGTTGTGCAACATCACATGCTGCGTTGCCAGCCTTCATGACATGCATAGAAACAGACTGATATACTCTGATGACTGCATGTCTGTGCAAGCACCAGCTCTGAAACATGTTGCTACAGCCCCAGTCATGGAATGATCATATGATGCTGCTGCTTCTTGCACAAATGGCCGCTCCCTGTTTTGAGTTGCATGTTATTCATACCTTTATCATTTTTACTGTGGGTTATTATAAGTCTAACATTCTCTAGATCATCAGAAATACTGTATCTTGCACATAATAACATTAACATTTGTTAATCCACATGCATTCGGTCTGTTCTGCACCGTAATGGAATGAAATGCATGTAATTTTTCTGTTTTTGGTTCCTTCACTTGTATGCTGTTATTCTGTCTTGGATCTCTACATTGCATTTTCAGACAAAAATGCTGTTTCCTCTTGAAAACATTTGCAACCCAAACCTGCGAGCAAAGCAGAGCTAAACCATGAAAGCCACTGTCACAAGTTTTCACATCACTTTAATACCAGTGTTTGAAATTTAGGATGTGAGATTTTCTGATTAAACTAAAAGCGTCACCCACTGACTTTTTTTTTTTTATAATGATATCATTGATTTGCCATTTGTCTTAAAAAAAATTCAGGACTTCCTGTTTTTTTGCTGGCTCACAGTGACTCAGCTGGAGCTTTACATTAAGAGGCATCTGATGCAAGCAGCTGCAGACATACCGCTTCTGGAATAAAAAGAAGATAAATGGCAGACTATGTAAGAACAGGCTGTTTCATTTCTAGAGACTTTCTGAGCTTTATTTTTGAAACAGTTTGTCCTGAATAACACGAGCAGGGAACTTTAATAATGTTTGAGGGCTGACTTATGTAATCTGTGCAGAAAGAGATGTGATGAAAGACAGGACAGACCTTTTTGTGCTCATTTTGGTCGGCTTGTTTCTGAAAAGGTTCTTGATGTGAGCATGGGAACCAATTAAACAAAACAATGTACACAATGATTCAGCCTTTTTTCAAGTTGTTAGCAGCGGTGGAAATAGAGAGGGAAAAGCATTTCTGTCTGATAATGAGGCTGTTTGGATGGCAAACCTTTTCTATTAGACTCGACCCACTGCCCATGAAGCACTCAGTGATTTAGTAATTTGAAAGGCATTTGGTTATTCAGTCAGTTTTTAAGTCAAAGTGAAACTTTTTGGAGTGCTGCATCCACAAAGCATGCTTAAAGCCACAACCTCATAAACACCTGGATTCATTTCTGCTTCTCTACATTCTACAATTCTCACTTTTGGCAACTTTGTAGAGAGCTGTGAGAAAGAATTAGCCACATTACACATTTGTTCTGGTTTACACTTGCATTTAGATTTTATCAAAGAAATTCTAAGATCAGACTAACCAGGAAATATAAAATTCGGTTTTCAAGTAATCGTTTTGTTTATCAGGAGAAAAAAATCTATCCAAACCAGCCTGGTCATATTTAAAAATGTGATTATGGTCAGATTACTGACAGATCTGTAGAGTCAATAAATAACTTAAAGGGAACTTGTCAGACAGCATGAAGTATATGCTTAAATATCTCAAAAAGCAACACATCCTGTTGCAATCTAAAGAAATTCAGCCACAGATACAAACCAAATTTACTTACATCTTTCAGTCCAGAAAGGCTTACAAAGCCATTTTAAAGGCTTTGGGACTCCACTGAATCACAGTGGGTGCCATTACCCACAAATGGAGAAGACGTAAAAAAGTGGTGAACCTTTCCGACTGACCAAAATTACTCCAAGGGTACAGTGATTACTCATCCTAGAGACATCGGAAGAACATCTTAAATGTTCTTTGAACTGATGAGACAGTTGAACATGGTGTTGGTGCTGTGATGGTCTGGAAATGCTTTGCTTTTTCAGGGCCTGGACAGCTTGATGTAAATGATAGAAAGATGAATTTTGCTGTCTTCTGGAAAATCCCAAAGGAGAAGATCTTTCAAGATCTTGAGGTTGTGGGCTTAACCTCAAGATCACTTTGGTTATACCTACAGGAAATTAAGGTATATCCTCTGAGGGGCTAAATAAAAAACAAAGTTGAAGGTTTTGGAGTCTGCCATGTAAGCTCCAGATTAAAGGTTTTAACATAACAGATATTCCTGTGACATTCACAGCAATAAGCAGGGAGTTCATCCTCGAAAAACCTCCAGTTTGGCAAAAGCAAAACAACTGTGTTGGTGTGCTAGATTAGTATGGATGGGTGTTTTGTTTTTGCTCTGGTTATGCTTGTCCGATATTAAAGTTTGTTTGAAGCTCTAACACATCTGGGTGTGACCAAGAAGAGAGAAAAAAGGCTGTAAGAGGGAAAATACTTTGTCACAGCACAGTAACCAATTTTTGTCAGATGAATTAGCCAGTTATTAAAAGCTGAGCCCACTTTAATTCTTAAACCAGTAGGAGAAAACGTTCACCGAAGGATTTATGCTCTGAGCGCCTGTTTAGCTCCTTTTCTGAGAAATACCTCCGACCCACAAATCAGAGGACACGTGCAGTGCGCTAAAACCTGCTTTCCGAACTCGGCCTGCAGCTGCTAATGCGCTGATCTGAAAACAAGAGGGAGAGCATTTACAGAAAAGCCTCATTGTGTGTAATTACCAGTGTTCGTGTAAACAACCAGAGCTTTGTTTCTAGCCTGGAATTGGACACATCCAGCATTCAAACCCAGGGAGCCATTTGTACACAAGCTCCATCTGCTTTCATCTGCGCTGGCCTGTCATAACATTCTTCCTTTTTCTCTCCCAACAGCCCAAGAAGAAGTTGAACCCCTACCTTCTCTTCTGTGTCTCAACAGCAGCGATTGGCTCACTGCAATTTGGATACAACACAGGAGTCATCAATGCACCTGAGATGGTGTGTGTCTAGTTATGCACTCATATTTGTAGTCTCTATTTGGCGTTATCTGTGCAAGCTGGGTCACTGCGACCTAAATAATAACTGTGATACCAAACATGGGCCTCATTTATTTAGCAAACGTGCCTATTTTAGCAGCTCTGAGGTCTACTCTGCCCCCATGTGGACATAATTAAAATTTCAGTTTGCTACAAAATGATTTTTTTTTTCCTTTTTCCTTTTTATTTTTCTCCAGAAATTACGAGCCTTTTTCCAAAATGTGTCCAGTGAGCGCTCCGGAGAGGCTCAATGGGCAGATGGAACCATCACCATGATATGGAGCTTAGCTGTGGCCATCTTCAGTGTAGGTGGCATGATCGGGTCGCTCTCTGTTGGAGTCATTGTCAACAAGTTCGGCAGGTGAGCAGATGCGAATATTTGCAGCGTTTTCTATTCAGAGCAAAATGTTTTTGTAGTTGCATCTCAATAAATTAGAATATTATTGAAAAGTTAATTTATTTTTTAGATTTTTTTTACACACAAAATGATTAGATATCAGTACTTATTTTATTTTAGATGATAATGGCACAGATTATAAAAACCCAGTTTAATTTGATCTGAAAATAGGAATGTCACTTACATAAAAACGCTAAAATATGGTCTTTAATATAACTTCTGATTTGACAGATGTCCAGCAGACACCCTTCACATACAGTAGATCATAATCCATAAAGGATTATTTCTCAAAAAACCGTCTGAAAGTGTTGTATCCAAGTATATCACTAGAAAATTTAGTAAAGGAAAAAATGGTAGAAAAAGTTGCAGAGGAAACAGGAATTCACATGGCTAGGAGGCAAATGACTGGTCTGTTGTTCAGTGGTTCAAAGTCTTTTTTCAGAAGAAAGTAAACTTTGAATTTAAATAGGAAATTATAGTCCTGTAGTTTGGAGGAACATCAGAAAGGCACAAATACTAAGTACTGAGCCCATACACTGTGGAGTGTATAAAGATTCATTTTTGTTGTGTGTTGGTCTTTATGGTATTTGAATCTGTTTTTTCATTGGCTGTTAGCCATTATAATCTAAATGAACAGAATCAACACTTGAAAATATCTCTCCATTTGTTTAATAAATCAACAGTATGTGTATGAATGGGGTTTACTTTCTTCAAGTTGAGTAACTGAAATAAATAAACTCTTTGATAACATAATTTATTGCAATGCACCTGGCATTCACAAGATATCCAGTTGCTTTCATAAATTCTTATCCAGACGTGTTTCTCTCTGTTTCTTTGTCTAATAACCAGGCGAAAATCAATGCTGTTTTCGAACAGCCTGGCTCTGTTGGGTGGTACTCTGATGGGACTGTCGTCTTTGTGTCGCTCCTTTGAGATGATCATAATTGGTCGATTGGTCATAGGTGTTTTCTGCGGTCTCTGCACTGGTCTGACCCCAATGTACCTGGGCGAAATCTCGCCAACTGCCCTGCGAGGAGCCTTTGGCACCCTGCACCAGCTGGGGGTTGTTGTTGGAATCCTGGTGGCGCAGGTATGCTTGTTTTCTTACTTTAGTCTTTTTTTAGCTTTTGATCTTTGTTGCTCACTTTTGTTACTTAGTAGGAAGACAATGGATTCAAAATGTATTCATACCCTTTGAACTATTTCATTTTTTTCATGTTACAGCCACAAACTATGTATTTTAATGGTATTTCACGTGGCAGACCAACTAAAAGTGGTCAAAAATACATTGAACTAACATGTATAAATAAATAACTTGAATTAATTTTAGTCCGATTTATGTGCTTAATTTCTTCCTCTTTGTGTTTCAGATCTTCGGTCTGGAGGGTGCTTTGGGATCTGACCGTCTGTGGCCTTTGCTGCTTTCTCTTACCATCCTGCCGGCCGTGATACAGACCGCCATGCTCCCTTTCTGCCCTGAAAGTCCTCGCTACCTCCTCATCGTCCTCAACGAGGAGGAAGAGGCCAGGAAAGGTCTGTTTTTTCCTCTTCTCATGTAGCGTTGTCTATGACATTTTTTGAAACTGCATCCTCCTTTCACTCTGTGTCTACACCCACTGATTTCATCCGCTTCTTGCCGCAGCCCTTGAGCGTCTTCGCGGCACTGATGATGTGAATGACGACATTCAGGAGATGAAGGAGGAGGGCATGAAGATGGCTATGGAGAAGAAAGTGTCTATAGCCGAACTCTTCCGCTCACCAAACTACCGCCAGCCGATCATCATCGCCATCATCCTGCAGCTCTCCCAGCAGCTGTCTGGCATCAACGCTGTGAGTGTACATTACATGTGGCTCAGCATAGATCTTTAAACTCGAGCAGGAACACTCACTCGGCTTGACTTGAACTTTTTTTTGACAAACACATAGTGAGATATCCTGGGACTGTGTGAGTGGAGTCCCGTAAAGTGTTTTATTAAGGATTTTGACAACAGGGTTATGCAACAAGGCCGTCTAGATTCATCATTAGCTGTCATGTCTGTCATGACAATCCCTGCGCAACTGGCGATCCCAACATTGATCGGACTCCACCGAACACATTAACTTTATTGACCTCGTGTCAATAAAGAATAAGGTTAAGGTTCATGGTTAAGAATTAGCAGCTTATTCTCTTAACCATATCATTATGAAAGCACTGCTAAAGTTGCACACATCCATATTTTTCTAAAAACAATGAATCAGACAAAAATATCTGAACTTAAATCAGGAGTATTAACACCTCTAAGTCCCTTGTAGCATTACAAAACATTTCTAATCTTCACTTTTACTTCTAATGAAGCTTGTTTTTAGCTGCAAGCAACAGGAAACTTAGATCCCTGGTGGGACTCCCTGCAGGACATAATGGACTGTTTAGCCTCTGAAAAAACAGTCATTCCCTCAGGAGCATGAAAGCCCCAAAAACACGACGACTTACTGTGTTGCTTAAAGCTTAGTGAACACTTAAATTGTACTTCTGCATAATTAATAAATCAGAATTGCCGACTGCTCCTCAGCCTCTAAGTAAGGGTAAAACGTAACACAAAATCCAGAGATATACTTGATATTTCGTTGTAAAAACTGTATAAATTGATTTTAAATCCCTTTAAAAAAAGAACTGAAACTTTTTATTCATCTTCTCAATATAAAAGTTGAACACAGTTTTCTGGAACTTTTCAGTAGTAATATTCAGCTTTTCTGAAGGATAAACATGACATGATACAGAAACCAATTTATCTTACCCACTCTTCCAAATGGGGAAGACAAGAGAACATATTAAATAAGTGAGACAGATGTGTGTGTTGATCTTCATAAACATATCTGTAGTGACAGAGCAAAATAAAAAAGTTAAAGGAAGTTGAACTGTGACAAGCAAGGTTGGAGGAGAATCTACATTTATGCTAAGAGCTTAAAGTGTCCAAAGCTCAGTGATAGAGAACTGCAGCAAAGTGTGTTATTTATATAGATGTATAGTTACCAAGTCTCTATAGATAGATGAAAAACATCTTCTGTCCACTGTTAGCCTTTTAGTGCCAGAGTTTTTTTAGCTCTATAAAAATAAATTATAAGCAGAGACTTGTTCATTTGAATATAGACTTTGAAATAGATAAATATATGTGTTCAGTATGGATAAACACCCATCAATTGTCTATATATAAAGATAATTTTATATTTAACATTTTTTGAATATCATTACCACCTGATACATCAGTGTTACTGTACATCCTAATGAACAGCAGAGGAAGACTCCCTTAAATGACCATGTTTTATTAATTTAAATAACCCCTCCTCAACAATGACAACCGTTATCTTTTCCAGGTTTTCTACTACTCGACAGGCATATTTAAAACTGCCGGTGTCTCTCAGCCCATCTTTGCCACCATTGGAGCCGGCGTCGTCAACACTGTCTTCACCGTCGTCTCTGTAAGTGTCCGTATTGTCCTTATTCAGATCTTGTTTCCTGTTAGCTGGCCACTGATCGACCAGTCTTGCTCTCTGCGCTTCAGCTGTTCCTTGTTGAGCGGGCTGGAAGAAGGACACTGCACCTGATTGGACTGGCAGGAATGGCGGTCTCTGCCCTCCTCATGACCATCTTCCTGTCCTTAGTGGTGAGCCAGACACACAATGAGTTAATTTATCATTAGGTTTCATGTTATGCATTTTATCTAAGCTGTTGTCCTCTTGCCATGCAGAACAGCAACCAGATTATGAGTTACCTGGCTATCGTGGCTGTGTTCACCTTCGTCGCCAGCTTCGAGATGGGTCCGGGTCCCATCCCTTGGTTCATCGTTGCTGAGCTCTTCTCTCAGGGCCCTCGACCTGCAGCCATAGCCGTTTCTGGTTGCTCCAACTGGACCGCCAACTTCTTGGTGGGGCTGGGATTTCCTAAACTGGAGGTATTTAGCAGTAGATTATTACTCATACAGTGCCTTATGACCATATTTATTCCCTTGAATTTCTTTCCACATTTTGTCAGATTACAACCAAGTATATTGTTATTTCTTAAGAGCAACCAAGACAAAGTAACATGTATAGATTAGTGGAAGGAAAATAATTCAAAATGTAATTTTCAAAATGTTCATATACGAAAACCTAAAAAGTGTGTTGCACTCAGACCTCTTTACTCTAATACGTCTAATGCCTTCAGAAGTAGTTAGACACTGCCTGTGTCCATGGCAACTGTGTACATAGTAATCCAGCCTGGCATGAAGAAAGCTATGAAATAAAACCATAAAAATTTTCCGGAATTATGTGAAGGAAAGTGCTTGAGTCAGATGAGACCAAGACTGAACCTTCTGGGGAATAATGGATACAAACTTGCTAGAGGCAGCAAAACACGCGAGAATTGGGCGGGGGTTCATCATCCAGCAGGACAAAGAGCCAAACAGAAAATTCAAGAAAAATGCAATGACGTTAATATTGCAACATGAAAAAATGTGTATCATAACAAATATCCTTCCTTCTTTCAGGAACTTTGCGGCCCATATGTTTTCCTCATCTTTATGGTCCTCCTGATCCTCTTCTTCATCTTCACCTACCTTCGAGTCCCTGAAACCAAAGGACGGACCTTCGATGAAATCGAGCAGGGATTCGCCGTCAAACCCGCTCCCTCGTCGGGGCCTGACGCCATGGTCCTCAGGCCAGACTCGACGCCCATGTCCACCACATAATAACTTCCCATCGTGGATCTACCTTCAGAGAATCAGTAATAAAATTGGTTGGTATGGAGGGAAAATAAACTGCAGCTTCTTCCTGTAAGAGTCAAAATGTTACTATACTCCTTTTAAATTATTTTGTACAATATTTCCCATGAAGAATAGTATTATAATTATTATAATTAATAAAACCTATAAGTTTGGTCAGAGTTAATCCTTACCAAACCTGACTGCTGCACCAGTTCTTAGTGTTTAAGGACATCTTCAGCCCTGGCTCATCTCATTGTGCCACGTAAGAGGATCAATGTACGTTTGAATTTTCAACTGTGTTCACAGTGTTCAAAGGTTGCAGGCATTACTGGGTTTATGTATTGAGGTCAAGCCTGGAAAGCTGGTATTGGATGAAGTCAGTTTGGTCCCTACATGAACTAAAGAATTAAAAAAGTCCCTTTGAAAAACACTTTGCTTTTCTGCCATGGGAGGACAAGGTTGAGTAAAAGCAGAGAAAGCACTGCAAGAAGACCCCCTATGAGCATGAAAAATGTCATTTTTATACACTGAAGACATACTGTATTTTTAAGCATATAAAGGACATTTTTCCTTGCTGTCGCTGATACCTCATGACAGCATTTTTCTGTTTTTGGGGTTTTAAATTTTGCATTCGGCCGTGTTTGTGCTGATAAGGAAACAGGACAAGAACAGGTTTGTAGGGGGCTTACAGTAAATATTATATTTTTGTAAAAACAGAAAATGCTCCCTGAATTTAAAAATAAAACAGTGTTAAAAATGTTTTCCCTAAAGCACAAGCGTAAGCTTTATGGCTCCGGTTTAAGGATTTTACTGCAGAAAACGATGTTGATGACAAGAAAAAATAATCCTGCCGTAACCTAGTTCTTTACATCATGCATACACGGTTAAGTTAAAAAAACTCAGGTTGTTCATTTCTTTTTTGTAAATATCTAAGGTTTTATTGTACTTGAAATTGTGTCAGCAAAAACTACTGGATCACAGGTCATTTTATCATCTATAAAACAGTATTTTGCCCGTTTGAAATAATGTGTTCTCATTAGTCCTGTCTACTTACAACTTTATGTACAACACATCCTGTAAGTCACCAGCCTTGAGAGATTGTGATGTTGACTAGAGACGCTAAATGGACTGTATTTATTTCAGTGTTTAACGCACAAAATGTGTCATTAAATATGTAAACTTGTTATCGATAACATGAGATCACGTGTGAATATTCTGTAGACTGAAGTTGCTGCATCAAGATCAGCTGGTTTAGGCTTTGCTCGAAACCAGATTGATTCTCGTACTGCTGCATTTTCCTTATGGGTTTGCATAAACTGGATGAGGAAGTGCTTTTTTTATTTCAGCTTTTCACTTTGCATTCAGCAGTTAGACTCCTTTCTCAAAAGTAATATTCATACTGAAATTTGTCTTTTTCTGGTTTGCGAAATTTGTTTTATTCACTTTTAGTCTCATGTTTTGATGTTAGTTTCATGTTTTTTTGCTCTTTGCACAATTGTTAAAGACAACGCAATAATGCTGCTTTGCCATTCACAATATTCACATGTACAATTTGTATGTTTTGCTGTTTTAATAGAATATTTGTGTAAATAAAGCCAGTCAAACTACATACTGACAGAGTCACATTTATGCTTGCCATGTGTAACGCGTGACTTTAACTGATGAGGATGTTTGTGTGTGTGTGTGTGTGTGTGTGTGTTTTCTGTGTATGGTCCCAGCTGCTGCAGTATTTAGCTGTCATGAATGTTTAATGTAACTGCTGCTCTGTAAAACTTTATTAGGTCTGTCTAGTATTCGCGACTCCACGCTGTGGCTGTCTCTGTTACCCTTTCCTGCTGTCGTAAAAGCTCGTTTATAGGAGTGTGTTTCCCTAATTTTAAAAACTGAAACTGAGTGTGTACATCTCACTGACACTGAGATGTATACACTCAGTTTTAGTGAGTGTAACTGCAACAATAAATCAATTGTACTAAATGAAAGAAAAGAAAATATGAAAAATCATTGTCATAAATCTGAATAGAAAGGAGAATGGAGCAATATACAGTAACATTAGAAATGAGGATGAATATCAAAACAAGGGCTACAATTACCACATTTTTTGACTAAAATCTGCATATTTACCCTTCGAGTACAATTATTGCTCAAGGTGTCTCAACAGTATTTTCCATGAAAAAAAAGAAAGAGGTAAAATAGCCAGAAGAATATTGTACCACTAGTCAAACGTTTTGCAACACGTCAGTTTTCCAAGTTTGTTATTGGAAATTATGCAGTTTAATGTCTAATCGCACTCTGGAGTGAAAACATTCAAATAAGTAATTGGAGTTAAAACAGGAATTAACTTGTATATAATAATTTATTCTAAGATTTTGACCCTCTAAAAAGCCACCTTCGGCAGATTAACCAGCTGAACACACTTGTGGCATTCTTTTTACAACAGAAATCAAATGCTCTTCAATAAGTTATTCGTTACACTTGGCACTTGTGTGTTGCTTTGCTTTCTCTCTTCTGTCCAGTTCATCCCAAACCAGCTTGATGGGGTCTAAGTTGTGCTTTCAAATTTAGCAACTTGTTAAATTTTCCTGAAGTAGTTCTGGCATAGCTTGGACTTTTATTTTGGTTCATTATCTTGCTGAAGGAGGAATCCTTGACCAATTGGACGAGTGGCACAGAGTACTGCATGGTGCTGCAGAGGGGTGTGGTAGCCATTTTGTTTTGCGGCACCTCTCACTACAAGTGGATCCAGCAAAACAGATCATCACACTTCCTCCTCTATATTTGACAGTTGAAGCCACACACACTGGAACCGGCCTTTTGCCTACTTGATGGGGTACAACGATTCTGTGTGATGAACTGAAGAGTTCAGATTTTGATTCATCATTCCATAAACTTTCTTCCACCCTTCAGTAGTCCAGCAGTGGTGTCTCATTACCCCTCTTTCTCTTATTCTCATGTTTTAGCATGGCTGTAATTCTGCATCTCATCCTGTTTATTAAAAAAATACACATATATATATATTTTTACATATTTGTTAAAAGCGTGACTATATTGTGACAGTGTGGTATGAGACGGATAATCTGTGGAAAAAAGATCAACCTTCTAATGCAACTGTTTCCATCTGCATTTAAAGAACTGCTCCACATCAGAAGCAACCAATCAGAGCCAGGAGGAGGGTCGCGATCGTCCTCCTCAGCTCTGATTGGTTGTTTTTGACTCAGTGGTGTGTTTCTGCAGATGGCATTGGGACTACTGGGAAAAAGCAGAGGAGCTAAAAAAAATCACAGATTATCTGTCTTGTACATAGTGACAGTTTTAAAAAGTACATGGAAAAACCTTGTTACCTACAGCAGGTTTAAGCTGTGTTGGAAGCTAATGTCATGCTATCATACAATCTGCTAACTCTTTGCTTTCTCTTTCTTTGTTTCTGTCTCTCTTTTTTAATTTATACTTTATATCTTCATTTTCATTTGTTTGACATTGTTTATATGAATTTGTATAATTGTTTTTTGGATTTAGTTACACGTAGGGGGACACATAATAAAATTAGAGAAACATATTAAAACATGAGAAAAGCATAATTAGGACAACAACAACAAAAAAATCCAGAAAACAGCAAATCAAATCTACCGTAATATAAAATCTCAACACAGAAGTGAGATTTAAAGGAACACAAAGGCATGGATATATTTTTTATTATTATTCTAACATTTGTAATTAATAAAATAACAACATAAAACAATTATGGTTAGCATCATTTTGTAGTGTTGTGTCGATTCTGCCATGTTCAGGGAAACCTTAAGAGTAAAATAAAAATAGAATTAAATAAAATAAAGCTCTTGTGTGTAGCAGTGGTTCTGATTTCTTACCTCTCTTTGCTTTCAGGTCTTCTGCCCCCTTGGATCACGTAGCTTTGGGCTCAGAATCCCCTGGCTGGCTGGGAACCGGGCCATCTAACTGTGTCAAACCAACGAGCTGCATCTCCAATGTCAGAGGCCGCGGCGGTCTGACTGATCACATGAACTGGAGCATGAAAATCCTGCAAAAGGCTGCAGTTCTGCAGCTTGTCCAGTGAGGGGCGTGCAGAGACCAGCAGGTGTATTATGCTCTGTGAGCGTATGTGTGCGTGTGTGTGTGTTAGTACACGCTGTCTGGGTGATCTGCCTTGAGAGGCGAGGAGTGTGTCTGAGAGGAATAAACAGCGGGGGTTGTTAGGAAGAGAGAAACCACCAAAAGTACATGGAGAACATCCAAAATGATTTCTGAATTACGTTTATTGTTTTTTTTTTGTTTTTTTTCTTCACCAAACTGACATCAACACAAAAATAGAAAAGTAAATAAAGGCAGAGCTGAACTCCCACATGCCACAGCTTTAAAAATGCAAGTTAGCGCAGAGTCCAGACATGCGAGGGAAGCCGCGGCTCTCCGGGCGGCAGTGGAGGAGCCAGTTGGAATGGACTTTAAACATGTCATGACAGCGGTTTGTAAAGACCGGACAAACTTGTATTCATCTCCTCTGTCTGGCAGGCCGGGGAAATAACTTTCACTGCGCTCCTCTCCCTCTTTCTGATGTCTTCATCTATTCCTCCCCCATCTTACTCCGCAACAGGAATGCTTTGCCGCTCTGTAAATATTTTCTTTACTCCCTCCTTCATCCATTCATCCACAACCACCACCACCGCTCTCCCTCCATCTTTCCTTCCTCCCTCTTTCTCCGTGGAAAAAAAAAAGGAGCAAACAGACTCCTCCCCCTCCTCCCACTCTGTCACACACTCCATCTCCCTCTGTTTTCCCTGCTCCTCTCCCTTCCTCTCTGTCTGTCAGTGTCATTCTGGAGTGGAGATGTGGAGTGTCTTTCTGTCTCTCTGCCTTTTTTTCCAGCCTAATTCAGCAGAGGAAGGTAAGAGATAAACTTTTCTTCCTCCAGATTCTTGTTGCTGAAGCCCACAGGCTCTCTCGTCGGGAGCTTTGCAATCAGCATTGTCGGGCTTCCGCAGTTATGATGATATCTAGGAATTAATGAGACTTTGACAGTGTGTGAAACTATGCCACGTGGGAGCTCGGTGCCGCCGCACCTGCAGCTCTGTATAATTACCACCTTTTTTTTCTTTAACCCCTCTTGTGTGTTTGCACCACTCTGTGAATATGCATGTGCAGATATGTTAAAGTGGCAGCAGATCAGACAGGACTTTGTTGGCATGGAGGTGCAGGTGCCCCGGCGCAGCGCCGGGTCCCATCAAGCTCCGACAACAAAAGGATATGGAAATAAGGCGAGGTGGGGGGAACAAGTGAATAATACGTTGCATAATCAATTTTTTTTTCTTTGCCTTTTGGGCACATCAACCCACGCCCGACGCCCCCCGCCCCCCCTTTCCTGTCACTCATGATCTCTCAGATGTGACAACCCGAGACCCCTGTCTCCAACCCCCCCACCCCCAGGACTCTTCTTTCACCAGCGGATGTTTGCCCACGACTCAAACTGCTGCGCTCACTAAATGGGAGCATCAGGAGTCTTTAATAAAAGTGGACGAGTGAGTGTGTGTGAAATTGATGGACAGCTAAGCTTGAAGTGGTCTATCAGAGGCGAGCAGAGTGGGCCGACTCAAGAAAGCAGCCTGCAGATCATTTGGTGACTCAAAACTGCCTTAACGTTGCACATAAGTGGCGAAATGCCCAAGTGCGCGCTTAGTAATTATCAACTATCTCTCCACGTCTCGTCCCCAACACCGGAGAGCGTGTCGGCAGTCAGCGAGCAATTTATTTTCCAAAGGTTATGGCTGCACGTTGGAGGGAGCTGCACCTGTTCACACTCATCTGGCTGTAGCGGTCTGAGTCAGTGTGAGTGAGGGCCTGTGTCTGCAGGGGGAAACGTATATGTCAGACTCACGGCACCGGATTTGAGCCGTGTTTGTAACAGATGGCTTGGACTTAGTTGAGACAGAATAACAGCGAGGGGAGAGGCTGCGCAGAATTACTGGCCCACTGACTCTTTTATGTGCAATAGAAGTGGGGGTTCTAACATAATACAGTATTAACCCAATAGCATGTCTGTCTCTATTAATCCACACAGGCTGAACCGTCAAGAATCATGAGGCTGAGCCACTGTTGCACACTTTGATTCAGTCGTTTGATACGGTTGCTGTTCTTTCTGCTCTCTGCGTTAAACATTTCGTTGTAAAGATACTCGCAGCCCTTGAATTGTTACACATCGGATGTTGCAACTTCAAACTTCTCTGTGTTTTAAAGAACTTCGATACAAAATAGTGCATAGCTGCGAAGTAGTTTAAAGTTCTGTTATGGATTAGAATGTGAGTGGAGAAATGTGCTTCGTATTCATCCCTGTTCACTCCAATGAACTGAGTTAGAACATCGGTTCAAACTTTTCCATGCCAGGCCCCCAAACAGAGTTTGCTTCTGGTTGACACGAGCCCCACTTTGAAAACTGACTCTGGAGGAGCTGCAGAGATCCACAGTTCAGATGGAAAAAATCTGTTGACAGGAAAACTTAGTTATGCACTCCTCGTATCCATCTTTTTATGAACGACAAGCAATAATAAAGTCATTGTTGAAAGAAAACTATAAGAAATCCCATTTGCTGTTTGTCAGAAGCCATCGGAGAAAGGCCAGATGTGATCTAATTTGTGTGATGGAAAATTAATACTGAATGTCACTCCAAACACTCATCCTTATGATTAAACATGGTGGTGGCAGCATCATACAGAGGAGAAGCTCTCCTGGATTTGGGAATGCTGCTGGTCTTGGTGATGTCTCTCTTGTAAAAGAGATATTTTAATCTCAGTGGGACAAACATGGTTAAATAAAGGTTATTATTAAGTTGGTAAGCTGGAAGATGATAAATCATGGAGGAAAACATGTTAAAAGCTCAAAATGACTGTAAGAAAGAGGATAACAACAATGCTAAACCTGCAGACAGAGCTTCAAGGGAGTGAATTAGATTGAAACATCATCATATATTAAAATGGCTTCCGATGTGGAAAACGTTTAGAACCAAACCCCAAAAGATCCACAACTGGAACCGCAGCAGTGTTTCAATTTTTTCCTCTCCGTTTACAAATACTACTCCGTGTTAGTCTATCACATATGATCCCGCTGAAATACAGTGACGCTTGTGCTGACAAAATGTGAAAATGTTCAAGAAATTTGAAGACTTCTGCAAAGCATAGGCGTGATGTTTGCCTCAGTTTCTCCCACCTGCAGTTACAGGAGCGCTGTGTCTTCTCCTTTGCGTGTGGCATAACTGGAAAAGGTGTGACTTTGGATTTGTCACCCTCACACGCTGCATGTGTGAGTGTTGATACACTGTTGATGGGAAGCCACATGGCCAGGCTCTGGAGTGCTGGATGTGTGTGGGAGATTGTGTGCTCACACTGGATTAACACGATGCATTAACAGGAAGGAGCCTGCGCTGGAAGCACACCTGATGCCCTCCAGTGTTTCCCATCGTGGGTGAGCAGAGACACAATGATGCTCACTGACATGTGCAATTACTGAAACTTATGTTGTGCATTTCAAAGTTAATGATGTTTGATTCTGTTCAAACGGGTGCAGGCAGCAAAAACCCCAAACAAATATCAGTAATCGCCGAAAAGAATGTACGAAAATTCACGTGCAAAATCCACAAGGGGCAAATTAAAGACACTTATTTTCACCTTTATGCCACCTCTAGCAGTAAGAATCATTTTCTTTTTCTTTCAGTGTATACTTTTTTTAATTTTATGCAACTCAGATGAGGATTTAATTCTCAAATGACCTTTATTATCATCTCCACAACTGCCAAATACAGCAAAATGTTTAGTAGGGCACAGCTGACTTTATACACAGTGAGGCTTTTGTTTTACTCCAGTGAATCAAAGGGGCGTAATAAACCTTAATGTGTTCATCAACTGTAGGAGAGATTTAAAAAAAAAAAAATCAAAATGCATAAAGAGTAGCTCAGGATTCGCTTATAGAAAGTGAAGGGAAATACATGAATGAATACATAATGTGAAAGAGAAGCTAGAATCAGATGTTTTTATTAATCAGGATGGACATAAAATGTAAGAGGATGCAATCTTGCGTTTGGAAGAATCTCAGTTATTTCATATCCAGAGACTTTAGAAAATAAGTTGGGGATGCTGAAGGGGCTGGAAAAAGTGCATCATTCACAGATTCCTAACATGTTGAGAGGATTCGAGACCATCTTTAATCTTTTCCAGCAGTGGTCGACCAAAGACCATTCTGAGGCCAAGCTTTAGAAGAGAACCGAACAACGACGACTCAGAGAATACATGTGTGCGCTGACTGGCGATTTATTGCTTCTCCTAAGTCTGATATAGATCAGATGGATGTCACATGGTTTTTTGGAGGGTTTTTTTTCACGGAACAGATGAGATTGAGTCAAATTTTTTGGATCAAAAGTGTAACCTTAGAGATGATCTGTTAAACATGCTGGTGGTGGTTTTGTGCTTTGGGTCCATGTCTCCTGCATCTGGGCCAGCGTAGTCTACTGGCGTTCATGCAACGATGGGTCCCGAGCTTCACAAGTGAACTCTAAGGGAAATTGTCAGGACATCTGCTCATGAACTGAATAACGACAGTAAGTGGGTCAAGCGGCAAGACGGCAGCCCAAAGCCCAAGACTCATTTTACTGCCTAAAGAGGGATAAGGTCAGAGTTTGGAAAGAGCAAAGGCTAAAGCCTGGCTCTGATCCGATGTTGGGGATGGGCTCACAGTTCATTTGAGGAAACCATCACGCATTACAGAATGGATTTAAAACGAGGTGAGGAAAGGAATACAATATTTTCATTTCAGGTTCGTGTTGAACAATGTAGGCGTACAAAATGTGAATAAATACACTGATGCTTTAAATTTAGAATGATGATTGATATATAATCAATCTGGAGAAATCTGGAGCAATTTTATCCCTAAATCATTTAATATTTAATCTTCATGGTAGTCTTCATGATATATTTCTTTTTTTTTCTTAATTCACTTCACAAACTTGTAATATCCTGTGCAGGTGCTTCATATTTGTAAATTTGGATATATATGTATATCCAAATATACATATATGGATATATAAAGCACACATTTAAATACAAGTTGTAAAGTAATAAGACACAAAAACTGCATACAAAGGTCTTTACTTTCACAAGGGAATGTTTTATTTATTTATTGTTTTACAGATTTATGTATTTTAAATTATTATGCAATTTCATCAATTTATTAATTTATTTGAATTACTTTTTAGTTTCTACCATTTATTAATTTATCTGTTTATTTATTTGAGTTTGTCTATTCATTAATGCATTCCTTCACTAGTTGAACAAATATATTTAATTTAGATAAGAAATAAAACTAAATACATTTCTGAATTTATATATTTATTAATCTATTAACAATATATATTTTTTAATTTCTTATCATTATAATGTTTCTTAGTAATTTTTTCTGAAAATTTTCTTTAAAATTACTATTCCTTGTATAACTGGTACATTCGTAATAGATTAATTTTCTTCATACAGTTTGTATACATTTTAATCTGAAATCCTGCCTCATTCTTAATTATCAACATAATATTAAACACACTGTGGATAAGACAGGATTTGTAAGTCCAGTATTTTGAAGGTGTTATGAATCAGCCTGGGGATGAGCAGACGCTTCCTAACAATGAACTTGTCTACATGTGGACAGTTCCCACCTCCGGGTCGCCTGGGCCACCGCTCCAGCTGTCAGCTGCCACGCTCTAACCGGGTATTAATTGGACACATTGCCTTTTGCCTGGAAATTAGCAAAGTGTCATAAGGAAACAAATTGTCACACTTGTCACAGATGTTTTTGATGCCAGCAACACTTCTTGAAAAGCGGGGCCTCCCCGCCTCGTGTCCCCTCGTTGCTAGGAGTCTGTGCGCTACACAGACCCAGGGGCGGAGCTTCAGGGGGCCCTGGGGTGCAGGGGATCGTCCTTCAGAGGGGGGCAGAATATGAAATCAGGGATCCAAACCTTTATCACATCTGATAAAAGCTGGAGAATGCAGGCCCTCTTCTGTTGAATATGGTGTATGTAGGATTATATAGAATGGTGCCCCAGTAGATTGTATAGTAGGCTCCCTCAGTCATTGTTGACTCATGATTTACAAGACTTACAAGATCGACTAATTTTAGTGACATAGTGGGTGAAAAATATTAAATAAAATGTTGTGCTACATGACTGGCTTTATTTTCACTCTTACATTTAACTTTATGACACACAAAATTACAAGTGCATCGTCCATATTGTCTCCAAGTGTATTCTGGGTAAAGCTTGTCACCAGCTGTCCACCAACATCATCATCAGTCACTTGGCAACAGATGGCAAACTAGATAGAACATTTTTACGGACTAAGTTAACATGAGTGGAGCTCCATCAAGAAAAAACTGGACGCATATTTTGTTCCTCGTCTTGGAGATGAACCGGACTTTTTTGTTAGCAGCGATTCAGACCCGCCAAAACTTTGAGCCCCTGCCCCTCCAAAGGTCTCTGCACGGCCCTGGACCCGATGCTGATGGGATTACGGAAGCAACATCCTCATCTGTGGTGCTACAAAACCTACCTGTGGTGTAACTTTCACTAGCAATGTTAGCGACATCTGTTGAGAGCGCAGCAGCGAGATTAGGTCACATTTCCCTCAGATGAATCACCTGGCTGCCTTTCGAAGGCGGGGAGGCCGAAGCCTCCGGGCGGCTGTGAGGAAAGACGCTCTGTTAGGAGTCAGTTAGACAATTCATTTGTGGGGTTATAAATTGCAGCATGAATATAACTGAAAGATAAACACAATCTGTCGACGACCACAATGGAGGAATGTTGTTTAAAGTGTTGGATTTCGCGTTAAGAGCTGCTGCTCGGTGGTTTGTGCACTGGCACCGACAGAACTTCGTGATTGAGAAAAGACTCGGTGAGGCTGCAGAAAACTGATCTCCCCTCGTATTTACATTCCTTCAGCAACCACGGTGCAGAAGGAGGAAACAGATGAAAATAGGTTTAATCCAGATTTCTGTTCTTAAAAGTAATTCAATATGACTTTTAATGGCAACGTCTAGGCCATTTAGAGCCAACTTTCTGGTTTTCTGCTTATGTTATGATTTCAGCCCTTTGGTAATAATTATTGAAGCATGACTTGGACAGGGTGAAATGTTGCAAAAATATTTCTATTCTAGTTTTAATTAAATCCTACAAAGTGATTAGCACTTATCCTATATATATTTATAATGTTAGTTAGTTATACAGGTAATGTTAGTTGTGTTTGCCTAATTGTATTTATTTAACTGAGGAAAAACAAATACTTCATGTTATGCATTCACGGCCTTGTGCAGCATTGACATTCGTTGAATTGCAGATGAAACAAGCCTGGTTAGGTGATCAATCTGCCTGCTGACACATTCAGAGCTCAGAAGTGAATGTGTCATTTGTTTGTCAAAAAGAAAGAACATTACAGACTGCTATTGTTTTCTCTTCTCATTACATACAGATAATTGCAGATAGAAATATCTGCACTTTAAAAACACAACTGAGCCTCTTTTTTTTTTTTTGTTTTTTTTTTTGTACGTCTGCAGGTTATAATCCGTTTGAAATAGACACCAGGAGACATTTTCCGAAAGCTAATTACAGTGGATGTTCCTGTTTCTGGAGGCAATCAAGAACCTGAACGAAATGGAAGAACCTTGGGCTACAGTGGTCTGGTGGTGCTAAAAGCTGAGTTTCATGAAAAAAAAAAGGAAACAAGGATTTTGATAAAATTTAGGATTCAGCTTTCATCAATATGTACGTTTCTCCAGGAGTGATGGTCAATAACAAATCAGGATACAGAACTTAAAATGTTTCATATGATCTAATTGTGCTGGCGAATTAATGTACTGATTACTACCAGCCTAAAAATATAATAATATACTATACAATACTATTATTTCAGTAAGTTAATTCACTAAGTGAAATTTGGTGTGTGGCGGGTAAGATTAGAATATTACATCAGATCAAGACAAAAACCTTTTTTAATTCACAAATGTAAGCTTAATGAAAATCCCTTCTTAAAGATTATTTTCAAAAGGCACTTTTAATCTGACAAATGAATATCACCACATAGCAATTCCTAATTTATTGCGTTTGACCAGACTGAATCAACTTATGTGTTTCAGCAGCTAGCGCATAAGCTAGCTACTCAAGCTAATTTATTTTTTGTTTCTCTTTGGTGTTTTTGTTGAGATTATTTTCACATTTTCGGGCGTCTCATTTTGTACTGAGTTTTGTAGTTTATCTCTGTGTGAAGAATTTGTGTTGGTCTTATAGTTCCTTTTTTGGTATTAGCTCTGCTCCCTTTGGGAAATTAATTCCCCATGGTCCTTTTTATTTTATTAGAATCTCCCCAGATGCTCTGCATCCTGTTTATTGTTTCCAGCTGGTCTCTACACCACAGTCACACCTGCAGAGTATTTAAGCTCCTGGATGTCCAATGCCCCCTGCTGGGTTCTGTCCTTCTTGTGTCCTGTCCCTGTTTCGCTTTGTGCTTTGTAAATTGTTTTCTGTTTGATCACCAAATTAATCTTCACCTTCATCACAAATCTGCTGTTCTCCCACTGCTACTTGAGTCCTCTTTGCAAGAATCAAAACACAATAATCCTGCAGCCATTTGCTTTATAGACGTGCTACACAGTTTTCCTTTCCCTTGTGGTTTTAAACAGAGTCATGATTGGGGCTTCTTTGGTTTCCCAGACTGTCTGTATTTTTATGAGACCAGAAACATTTCCTGACGACTAAATTTGTGTTTCTCTGAAGGTAAAAGTGTAGGTGGCACATTTCAGCCAGTTGACAGAAAGTGTGCAGCAACATGTGTCGCTCGTGTCACTCTAAGCTCCTGTAAAGCCAGGATGAAATTACAGCTTATCCTGCACTTTTCCGACATCTCCTCAAAAAGATAAAGTTTCACCTTGATCTGTACCTCACCTGTACTTATTATACAGTTCTTTTGCTTTGAAGAATGTAATTTTTGTTTTCTGTTTTATTTATTAAATTCTAATGCATTTCTAGCATCTGTTGGTAACACATCTGGAGAGATGAGTAAATCTTTGCATAAACTTATTTGAGATTCTGTGGCGGGATCAAATCCTGCACAGTTTTGTCCAAACAAGTCACTGTTGCTGTTTTCAGAAGCAAAGGGGACTCGATTCATGGGAGTGCCGAGTTTCCATTGACTCCACATGAATAAAAACAATAGAAAACTTGTTCAGATGAGTTAGATTTTTTTATCGGGTGTTCGTGGTGCCCTGGGCAACGGCCCATATGGTCCTTATCAAAAACAGCCACGGCTACCCGAACTGCAGGAAGCCTGGTTTGAGACCTGTCACAGCTTGTTAAGATATTATCTAAGAAGAACCTTTGCTGGATGTAATATCCTACAAGTGATGTTCGTTTGGTCAGAAATCTATATTAGCTGAGGTTAACGTAGAAAAGTGTGTAAAGTAAGCTGCAGAGCAAGAGCCAAATGCCCATGGATGGACCTTAAAGCAGCTGATGAAGAGAACCAGGAGACTACATACCAAATAATACAGAAGGAAAAGCAAAGGCAGAGCAACAACTGATCAGAGCAAAAATAACCAATCAGAGCAAAACAAAAGAATCCACTCAAAATACAGGAGAAAAGTATTTTAACATAAAATACTTCAGTACAATGGAGAATTATCCAAAATCAATGAGTCATGCCCCATTGATTGTCTCACTTCACTGTGACTAAAAACAACAAAAGGACAGAAAGTGCACTGACGGCATTCTTACTTAGGGCTTAAAATCTGGTTGGACAACTTAAACTCCAGTTTTGTTTGTTTTACTGTCCAAACTCCTTTCACAGTAGGATAAAGTTATGATTTACTGTTGCAAAGTAAAAAAAAAAATAAAATAGAACAAGGAAAGTGCAATACACCAGCTTCATGATAAACCATCAGTACTTTGTGTAATCTTTTATGAGAAAGTACAATAATCTATAAATACACAGAACTTGATTTTTAGTAGTTTTTAAATACACTGACTAATTTTCAAGTCTCGCAAAGCATTTCAACCAAACACTCATGTGGTACAACAGCATCTTTTGTTTTTTAATTTTTGTCACCTTTAAATTTTTCAGGCATTAAACTGATTGTGATATAACATTAAAAAAGCTGAAAAAATATGAATCAGTTTTTAAATGATGATTTCTTTTGTTCAGGGAAAAAAGCGACCCAAACCTACAGCATGTCTGAGTACAACCAGACCAGAGGACAGAAAATCACTGACAACATGAAGTAGAATAAAGCAATTCAACAAAAGATAAAAAATAATAATCGACATCTTTCATTCTGTAAAGGGTTACAAAGCAATTGCTGTTGCTTTGTAAATCCAGCAATTCACAGTGAGCACGTTTTTCTGCAAATACAGAGAACATAACCTACTCAAGATTGGCTGGACAAATTATGACCAAAATTATTCCAAAAGGGCATAAAAGACTCATCCAGGTCACAAAAATCTAAACAATATCTAAAGCACCTTTTGAATTACATATAAAGTCAAGAGCAAAAACCCTGCTGGAAAAAAAGCCCTTTTTCTGTTGCAAAAAAACCATATTGAGTTCTGGGAAAATATTCTCCAGACTGATGGGGCAAAAGTTGGGCTTTTTGAAAGGTATTCCATCTGAGATGAAACTGAAAGAACCCTGCAGGTTCATGAGGGTTATTAGGAAAAACCTGCTACCTTAAGCTCAAAAACATTTGTGTAAGGCAGCAGCAAAGCCAACCAATAAGTCCACATCTAAAAAAAACAAACAAAACAAAATAAAGATCTGAAGATGGCCTGGTCGAAAACTTTGATTAAAACACTGAGAGGACCTTAAACAAAAACTTTCCAACTGAGATAAATTGGAAACAATTCTGAAAAGAAGAGAGGGACAAAAACAACAAGGTAGTAGAAATATTTGCATTTATTACATTTGCACAATCTGGTATTAGATCTAGAGTGCTTATACTTTATGACATTGGTTAGTTTGGATCACTATTTTTCCCTTAATAAATAAAATCACCAATAAGTCTCTAATAAAATCAGCAAAAAAGTTGTTAGCTCAAGAAAGGAATTAGTTTTATGATTCATCTTAGCAAAGTGCTCATTTTAAACATCAGCCTGTCTAAAAGACAATTTACCTCAAATACCATTTGGTGGATTGGTGAGCGATCCAACAATAAAACAGTTTGAAAGATATAAAACAATACTTTAACAACAAAGAGGTGATTTCCAAAAAAGCTATTATCTGAAACTGGTTAGAGAAAAACCCTTTTCCCAGACAGATAATGAACATCTTGTCATCATGAAAAGTTTCCCCTCTGCCTGTTGCTACCTGCTCAGAATTTCTTTGGAGATTTCGCTCTGTCATCTTTCTCTGCTTAAATACAGTATTTTTGCAGCTGCACTTTCATTCAGCTTTAACCGCTGCTGACTTTTTTGATAACTCCCTTTGACATGTGCATGCTTATTTCTGGCTTCACGTTAATCCCCCGCCCTCCTTTTTGCCTCCTCCTCTTCCCTTTCTGTCTTGGCGTATCACTCTCACTGTGGTTGTTTGTAATGAAGGTTTAGCGCAGGCCTTGTCCTTCGCCGACTGTCTGTGGGTGGGAGCATCTGGAGCTTATAAAGAAAGGGTGGGAACGGGTGGATGAGTGGACAAAAGACAAAACACAATCTTAGAGTTCTTAAAAAAAATATTCCCTGACACTGTGGGAACTGCTTTGCTAAAGTGTCTCAATACACAGGTTCTTAAGAGCTATTCATTTCCTTGAACTTTTCCATATTTTGTCGCGCTGCAACCACAAACTTTGGTGTATTTATTTGGATTTTATGCTAAGTAACATATTATTTACGAGGGGCAAGTACATTTTTTTTTTTTTACCAAAATAAAATCTAAAAATTTGATAGGCTTTTGCATTCATGCACCTCTACTCTGATTTCCAATCAGGATTTCCAAATGAACCTTAGTAAATGAGTAAATCTGTGTGTAATTTAATCTCAGTATAAATCCAGGCATTCTGTGAAAATTTCAAAACATTAAGACCAAAGAGCAGCAGACAGGTCAGAGAGAAACATCATTAACCTGGAGATCTTTAACTCTTCAGCCACAACAGCCTTACTTTGAAATCCTAGATGTTCTCTCATAAAAGTATCAAATTTTTTTTAACTTTTTCACCCAAATATACAAAATATTCCCAAAACTTCAGACAGAAACATAAGCGTATTGGGTTTTTTTATTACATATTTTTTATTTTTTTAGTCTTTTATGTTCTTTTTTTTGTCATCTTGTGTGTTTTGTTTCTCTTTTCACCACATTCACTCCACTCTTAAATAGTGTTGTGGTGAAAAATGGGGGTGGCATTAGATGTTCTTCCTGAGCACAGACAGGAGAGCTGATCAGAGTTGACGAGATGATGGCTGGAGTAAAATCATGGCCACAGCCACAATAAAACGGTTTAAGTTAAAGCTTATCAATGTGTTAGAATAGCCTAGACAAGTCCAGAGACAAAAATCCAATTAAAAATCCTCAGTAAGACTTCACAGACACGCTTCATTCACTCTGAGTGAGCTTGACCTATTTTACAGAGAACAATTATTGAATACTGCCCGCTGTAATTGTGGCAAAATAGACAAAGCATTGACGTGGGAGAAAGAAATTGAAATACACTTCTCACTTTTCCAATTTTAATTCGCAATAGATGTAAAAAAAAAAAAAAAAAAAGTTTTAGTTCCACTTCACAGTAGAAATTTCAATGAAAAACATTCAACTCTGCAGCTGAAAACTGATAAAAATCCAAGAATTGCAATCACTCTCAAAAGGCACCATGTATTTTTGTCCGCTCTCCTTTTTACTTTGATTCAGAAGCGTGATTCAAACTCACATCTTTCAAGTGTTTGCGAAATACTAACAGCAAAATCCTTTACTGAGCACCGGGCCGAGCTCTGGAAAAGCGTGCTGTAAAGTAGCATACATGTGGTGTCAAGAGGTGTAACATAGGCGACAGAACAACACTTAGTGCAGGAGAGGGTGTCAGTGCATGCATGGCCACACTGAGAGGAAAATGTGTTGGGCACGGAGACATGAGTGGAGAGAGCAGAGAGGGGGTCATTCAGCTGAAGTGCACACTCCAGAGGCAGAGGGGACAGCCAGAAAGTAAGGCAGGTCACCTCTGCAACAAGAGAAAAGAGCATTTTACACCCACGGCATGCACAGTAAGAGAGGAGAAACGAATTCATATGCACAAGCACAATCATATCACCCCTTCCTTTCATAACCAAGCCTTTTTCTACTCTATTGTATCCCATTTTCTTTTGCCTTGGATATCAAAGCACTTTCCCAACAAATCCAGCATCAATAATGGAGCAGAGCGTTATCTCCCTCCTTTATGTTCAGAGATGCCATACCCTGCTGTCACTTTTCAGATGAATAATACACAAAAAAAGCAGAGGGCAGACAGGGAAGGCGGGGGGACGGAGGTAGACAACTTTTCCAACAAGAGAGAGTGGAGCGAAAAACCGGCGAGGGGCCTCCGTGCATTAAGACGGCACTCAGGTGGAGACTGCAGACTCAGCTGTTCCTCCAACTGTTGGGGACAAACTTTGAGTGTTTCGTCCCTCAGATGGATGTCTTTGTGGAGATTCTGCAAATGGGGAGTTAAATAAAGGGGCTTTTATGACTACCTGAATGTCCGAAAGTCCCCTTTCTCTTCGGGCGACGACACACATAAGCAGTGATTTCCCCCAAGTAAGCTTAGAATTTGTGCAGCTCTCTGCTCTTATCTCAGCATGTCGCGATGAATAATTCAACGCGCATAAGTCACACAATGAGACACACATGGCGCTGTTTGAACTCTCCTTCATGTAATCCTCATGTACAAGTTTGTAGCAGAAAAAGACCAGAGGAGGAGACTCGAGGGCCCGGGTTCCCCACAACGAGAAACTAAATAGCAGCCGCATAAAAATTAATGTCAAAATTGTTTGCTGCATGTTTTTTTATGCATGACTGCGCCCGAGGAGGATGGCTAAATGAATTGGCAATGACACATTTGCACTACTTATGCATGTGTGTGTGTCTGTGTGTGATCTATTTGATGTAAAAAGGATGATACTTAATAAGGCCACAGCACATGATCTGTGGCGCAAACGTGTTTCGTAACTCACAGAGCTTTGTAAAAGTATTCATCCCCCTTGATCTTGAGCGCCGTTTGTCACAGGAACTACAGGGAAAAGGGTGCATGTTTTTGAAAATTAAAAATAAAAAATCTGAAAGGTGTTTCAACCGCCTCGGTCCAATTAGATGGAGAACACATGTGAACATATTTCTTCAAGTCTTATCGCAAATTCTCAAATGAATTTGAATCTCAACTTTGACTAGGTTATTTCAATGCATTAATATGCTTTCATCAAAACCAGGGATCTTCAAATCCAGGCCTTAAAGGCCAATGTCCTCCCACGTTTAGATCTGTCCTGCTGAAATTTAAATATCAGCCCAAGTCTTTTACAGGCTATACAAGTTTATTTCCCCCCTTCATTTCTGTCCAGCTCCTCTGTCCTGGCTGAAATAAAAGAATCGCCACAGCATGATGATGCCATCACCATGTTTCTTGGGGTTGGTTTGTTCAGGTTTACGTTTTCTTCCGCATTTAACGTTTTTATGGAGACTAAAAGTTGGTCTTACCAGACCGTAACTTTGTTTGGTCCCCCATCTAGCAAACTTCAGTCTTCGTCTAAACTAACTTTTCCTACTTCTCCATAAAAGATTTATACAGAGTACATCTAAAGTTTTGCCCCAGTAAAAGATCAGCTGGGGATTTCTGCAGCTTCTCCACATTTAATTTACAAGTAGTTGGTTGCACTGGATATTATTTAGGAGTATCATAATAAAGGGGGTTAAATAGCAATGCATATCACATTTTTTAAGATTTGTGTTTGCAAACCATTTTCCCTTCTACTCCACAGTTGTGCTCCACTTTGCACAAATTACAAATGTTTGGGGTTGTCATGAGAGAAAATGTGGATAAGTAGAACTGGGATGTAACCACACACACACACGCGCATTCGCGCACGCACACCTAGTGTAATCAAAATAATAAGAACAAAAATTGCTTACAGGTATTTGTAAAATTGTTTGCTTTCTGTGGGCTTACTGTCTTCAGCTCCTCTCGACAACTTGGTTATTTGCGCTGCACAAACCTAAAAGCACGTCACAGTCCATTTGTATTCCAGCAGCTGATGCAGCTTGTATCACCTCAAATCCTGGAGGACGTCCATGGAAAATCTGTGACTTTAATGAGATTGACATAAAGACAAGCCGGTGGGTCAAATCAGACAGACCCACTGAGGAATGAAGGCTTGCAGGACAGATTTGTGGGTTCTCCATCTGCGAGTTTAATCCTGCAAAACAGAGAGGGGGGAAAAAAAATAAAAATCAGTTTTCAGAACAGCCGGAGAGCAGCGATATGTGTCACGGGCTACAGGAGATACCGTGTTCTTTTTGTTGTTTGATTTATTAAGGCAGGCAGCAGATTTTTGTGCACGTCTCTCTGCATTTCCGGGACTAAAGATGTATCTGCCGTTCTCTGTGGGTCACTGTTGTTTTTGTGGGTTGGCATACTTTTTAAATTCCCAGTGTGCAAACAGATTCAGAAGATATCATTACTCTATCTTTGTTTGGCTGTCACTGACAGCAAAAGCGAGCCATTAGTTCTCCAGTAAGCAACGGGGTGACATAAAATGGAAATGAAAGCATAAAACTAAAACAACAACGAGAGGAATTATTCATCTGTAAAGAGCGGATGATGGTTCCTCTCTCCTACAGTGCCTCGTCTGTGAATATGTGTCTGGAGCCCTTTAGGTGATTAGTGCACTCGGTGTTTTTTCCTCCATTAGCTCTGAACGCGCAGGCCCCAAGTCTGATGCGTTCACCACCTCTGTGTCAACGGCAAACTTTGGCGTGCATTCAGTCCCCCGATGCAGGCTGTGCCAAGCTGAATGAAGAGCAACCGCCACAGTTTCTGAATACTAATGGAAAATTCAAGGGCTTCGAATCTGTGTGGGAAGCTGCCATGTGTCAGCATGCAGCACTCAGCATTAAAGTCACTCTGTGAGAGTGAGCCAGTGTGAGGGAATGTGCGTAATTTCTTTGCCAGTTTGCTTTTTAAAGCACTTAAACCCCCAAAAGCAAATTTATGGGAAAACACCCTTGAGCTCAAAAAAGTATAGCCTTATCCTCATTGCTCTCTCTCCAGATCCGAGGGAATGAAAGCATTTCTGATAAGAAATGCAGCAAAAGTTGAGCGCTAAGCATGTTGATCCAACAGAGGAAATGTAAGGGGTAAAATCTGCAGGTTTCTGTAAACATGTAACAGTAGCTGTCATTGCATTTTTAATCTTGGACATTTGGTTTATAATCACAGTGGCCCTGTAGGTCAATCAGTTTAATTTCCTAAATCCCAGAAGTCGGTGCCAAAATGCTTCATCACTCAGAATTGGCTATCGGGTTTGACAGATGCACGCAGTTGGATATCGCCCTGATTTCACTTCACAGAGAAGGAAAAAAAAAGAATCAAAAAGAAATGTGGTGCAGCTACACAAACTGTGCAGCGACTTCCAACTTTGTGGGATATCAAACTAAAACTCTGAATCTAAAAGGATTCTTGAAAATGAATACCTAATGTACTGAACATAGTTTCAGATCTTGATGGGATCCCAGAGTCCCAAAGGGTGGCTGTTCTCAAATCTTCAAATATTGATTCTGGTTCACAGTTTCTTGTCTTATTTCAGTGCTCAAGCTGTTCCTCCGTGAAACTGTTAAGATTCTAGCAATTATTTTAAACAGAATGCTGCAGATGTTGTCTGGGTTTTTGTTTTTCTCACAACTTGTCAATGTCTCTGCTTTTTCCCCCCTTCCAGTGATGCTGCTGGACACAACAGAGACTACCTCAGAGCTGGGCTGGACCACCCATCCAAAACTATCTGGGGTATGTATTGATCTGATCTGCAAATGTGGTTTCCAGGTGTCTTTGGGATTAAAGCTGCACACACTAAGTATTAGGTCATAATTGAATTATAACTTAAAATTCTGATCTAGTTTATTAAAATGATCAAAGTTCCTGACTTAAACCAACTCAACTCCCAGTATGTGCTGTTGATGTTCTGACTGCGATTTTATCTCAGGGCCTCCATAACAGTTGCCAACAGTGTGTTTATGTTCTGTATTTATTTATTTTTTTCTGAAACTGAGAAGTTGTGTCTGAATTTTTTATAAACTGCACTCATTACATTGTTGTTCTGAAAAGTAAAGATTTTCTGCAACACTTACAATGACATTCTCAGAAAAACTGAGACTAAGTTGGCTGCTTCTGCCTCCATCCCGTCTTATTTAAATGTGCTTCACACCATCAAATCTTTTTTTTTTTTCCTGCTGGATCAATTATGTTAGATAAATACCAAGTTGCAATGAAAAGTTTTTGTTTGGATGCATTAAGAAACTTTGGCTGATATGAGATTAACCCTGATCCAAAATAACTTAAATATACATTATGCATGTTTGCACCAGGTTGTAGTTTTCTTCTCTTCAGACACAGACAGAGGTGATCACAGTGAGCGACATAAACAAGCATTTCAGGCCATGATAAGAGCAGGTCACTCTTTAAAGCAGAAGCAAGTCTTTCTTTGACCATTGGACAAATGGACAAATGCTGGTTTGCACATATTTAAGCAATGCAGTAACTTTGTGAATTTGGCGCAGGGTGAGAATGAAAGGCGAGTTCCTCTACAGCTCTGAATCACCAGTTACCAATTTAAAATGTCTGTTTTTGCTTAATGTTTGGTCAACTTGGAGGCATGGGATGCAAATTAAGCCATGTGACAGAATTTTTACAATGATCAATGTGTGTAATAATGTTGCTTGTTTGTTTGTATTGTGTCTAAACAAAAAAAATAAATTTAGCAAACTAATTAAACTAGAAATATATTGTCATTGTTTGCAACATTCATATAGCAAAGAACTGTTTGGAGTGCAATAGTTCAGTTCAGTTCAACTCAGTTTATTTATATAATGCCAGTAGTTTCAATTAATCACACATACATTCCAATTGATTATCAAACTGAGCAGTAAGCTCAGATAATGGTTAATATATTCTAAGTGTTACAAGCTTGCATTGGACCTGCTAATATTACATTTAGCCCGTCTTATGACAGCAGATGCTCACACCAGTCAGAAATGAAATTACCCACAATCCTAAAGGCCAAAAAGAGAAAGAAACAGAGAGAAATAGAGGAAAGAAGGAAATAGACATTTTTCAGTTTTAGTATCATCATAAGATTTTCTAATAATGTGGAGCACTACTAGAAATATTAATTTTTTTTTTAATTTTTTTTTTTACATTGTATCAAAGTTTTGTTTAGTTTGTGATGAGTACAAAAGACAGATTTTTAAAAGTTTCAGAGGAATACTCTTGCTGACTGATTTATTGCTACCTCTGCTCATGAAGCTAGAGCTGATTTTTATAAGTAAAAGAAAAATTGGGAACTAAATCATCCGGTTGGAGCTTTGCAGAAGCCAGAAAAGGCCAAAGAAATATGCAATTTGAGCCTCTCCATGAATAACATTGTATTGTTACTCAAAGGATTGAGGTCTTCCTTTAATTCAGGCAGTAGATTAACTTTTTTTTTGTCAACGTGCATTTCTGGGAAAAAGGGGAGCGAAAGAATTCAGCGTACGAACCTGGTTGACTGCTGGCATTAGTTTTACAATTGCAGACACAAGAGGCTTTTTCAACACCGAAACCAACCAAATAAATCAAGGAAATAACATCAGAGAGAGAAAGAAAATAAATCTATTTTCAGGGAACAATAGATATTTTTCTGTGGATCAGCAGGTCTTAAATCCGAACTCTAACAGGTGAAAGTATTGATTCAGTTCAAACGCCACAGGATATACAAGACCTAACACTCTGACTGTATTCATTTCTTTAAAATCAGAAGCACTCATGGTCACTTTCACACATAAACGAGGTGTTAATTTGCGTTCAAAGCAGACAGCATCACTGAAACAAGTCTCACACTCTCACACATGCACATAAACCTAAACGCGCAGCTGAATTAACACAGTTTGCTCCACACATTTTCCACGATTACAGCAACAGAAAAGTACAGCTGACTTCCACAAACATCCTGTTTTTTTTTCTCTCTATCGCTGCACTCGATGTCTCTGTGGTGGTGTTGGTTCTGGTGCGCAGCAGGACATGTCAAAAGGGCCACTAACAAATAACTGTGTTGCAAAACAGTTGTTCAATAAGAAACGATTTTCAGGCTGTTGTGCAGTGTGACGCTACCTTTATTAGGGCACTGGCAGAAGAGCCTTAGGATCATTCCCAGGACATTCAAATCCAGCTTTTGCATGGTAATTTTTTGAACTAATAACTTCAGATTTATAGAGGCTTTGTAAAGGCACGTCTAATATATAGTTATGGGTTTGAGACAGGATTATTATCTTTTATAATAGCTGAAAGCTGACTTTACCAGAAGCAGCCATAACAGGCCCCACCTCTCATTTCTCAGGAGATTTAAATGCCTTTTTCTTGTGTTTTTATCTATTGTCTATGGTAATCCATGATAGAATTACTCACAGTAAAGCAATGATAATGTTTGAACTCAGTGTGCTTAGTGTGCTCATATTTAATACCACTCAGTCAACATGTTGGAGAAGCGCCTTTCACTGGAGTTACAGGTGCAATTATTTTCTGGTGTGTTTTACCAGATTTGCACATGTGGACACTTTGCGCTTCTGCCCATTCTTCACAATGAGATGACTCAAACTCAGTCACACTGGGTGGAGAACTTCTGCAAACACCGGTATTCAGTTTATGCCAAGAATTCTGGATTTGATTTCTATCCTTTGACTAGGCCATTAATATGTTTTGGTCTATGCCATTTTGTTGCACCTCTAGAATAGAAATAGTATAGAGAGCCTTCCTTCCTTTATTGTCCCACATTAGGGACATTTCTGTTCAACAGCAGTA